>JARQOC010000004.1:185795452-185955033 GCA_033576535.1 Allobates femoralis | reverse complement strand
TAGCCCCGACACTGTGTCATGGCCCCCTCAGTTGCCCCCAATACTGCTTGGGGAAGGGGGGGGGGCCATACTACAGTGAAGGGGCTACTAGGGGGGTCATGACACCATGTATGGGTGATAGCCCTCCATAGTAGTCCCCACTATTTGACCGGCACCCCCACACTTTTTGGCCATAACACACTTTTAAAAGAAAAACAATAAACATGATGTAGTCACTTTAGCTCAGTGGACAGTGGCAGGCCCCGTGCAGTGCGGTGATGTCATCACGCAGGAACTCGCGTCCTGTGCACATTACGGCACAATGATGTCATCGCTCTGCTATGCTCTGGACCTGCCAATCTGTAAGTGAAGGTTGGCATTCTACAGAATGGAAAGCGGCAGGGCATGGAGATCAAGTTGTCTTCCGCCGAGTTTCTGCTTCAGTGCGATGTACTCTGATGCAGTTAAAAGTAGCGAAAGCTCTGGTTGGGCCCAATAGAGTTCAGTACCCGGGGTGTCCACCCCCTCCTAGTAGCTCCGATACAGTCTACCGATTCTGTGATTTCCATAATTCCATGACTTTTCCTTCCTGGTGTTGCTTTGGGTAGTTTCAGATCTATATTTGTTTTCAGTTCAGGCAAAACCTGAACTTTTGAACTTTCAACTGCAGGTTTTGTTTTTTTTTTGTTTGTTTTTTTTTTATATAAAGTTCTGCGTTTTTCAAATCCGGCAGAATTCCACCTTTGTTGAAAAAAAAAAAAAACTGTTGCAGCATCATTGCATTTTGTCTAATGCATTTTATATTGGAGGTCCGGACATGAATTGTGTTTTCATCCGGATCTGGCACTTCAGGCACCGAACAAAATCTACTGCTAACTGTGGCTTTAAGACAAGCCTAAAGTGGCAGATTTGCCAGATCCGGATGAAAACGCAAGTCACCGCACATATCCGGACCTCCAATACAAATACATTAGCCAGAATGCAATCTTTTTTTTTTTTTTTTTTTACAATTCTTTATTTAGTCTCAAATTTTTATTAACACTAAATGGTGGCCCGATTCTAACGCATCAGGTATTCTAGAATATAGAAATAGGGATTGCATGGGGAAGGCGGTGAGGGCTGAATAGGGAGGGACTTTGAGGATGGAGTGGCAGGGGGGAGGAGGATGGAAGGGAACAGGTAGGGGGAGGACGGAGTGGCAGGGGGAGGGGGGAGGACGGAGTGGCGGAGGAGGTAGCAGCGGGGTGGGGGAGGATGGAGCGGCACAGGTAGGGGGAGGAAGGAGCACAGAGCGGCGGGGGGGGAGGAGGACTGAGGACAAAGTGGCGGGGTGGGGGAAGACTGAGCAGCACAGGCAGGGGGAGGATGGAGTGGCGGAGGTGAGGAAGACAAAGGAAGGAGGAGGAAGTGGCGGGGTGGGGGAAGACTGAGCAGCACAGGCAGGGGGAGGACAGAGGATGGAGGGGAGGAGGACAAAGGAAGGAGGAGGAAGCGGTGGGGTGGGGGAGGATGGAGTGGCACAGGCAGGGGGAAGACAGAGAATGGAGCGGCGCAGGGGAGGAGGACAAAGGAAAGAGGAGGAAGCAGCAGGGTGGGGGATGATGGAGCGGCACAGGCAGGGGGAGGACAGAGTATGGAGGGGAGGAGGACAAAGGAAGGAGGAGGAAGCGGTGGGGTGGGGGAGGATGGAGTGGCACAGGCAGGTGGAGGACAGCGTGGCAGAGGGAGGACGGAGCACAGAGCGACAGGGGGGAGGAGGACGGAGAACGAAGCAGCGGGGTGGGGGAGGATGGAGCAGCACAGGCAGGGGGAGGACGGAGCACAGAGCGGCAGGGGGAGAGGAGGATGGAGGACGAAACGGCAGGGTGGGGGAGGAAAGAGCAGCATAGGCAGGGGGAGGATGGAGGGGAGGAGGACAAAGGAAGGAGGAGGAAGCGGTGGGGTGCGGGAGGATGAAGTGGCACAGGCAGGGGGAGGATGGAGCACAGCGGCGGGGGGGAGGGTGACGAAGCGGTGGGGTGGGGAGGACTGAGCAGCACAGGCAGGGGGAGGACGGAGCGGCAGGGTGAAGACTGAGCACAGAGCGGCGGGGGGGGGAGGAGGACAGAGGACGAAGCAGCACAGGGGGAGGAAGGAGCAGACTTTGGACCCCTTTACACGCCACCACTGAAAGGTAGCAACTGCCCGGCACTGGGGATAATTGTGCCTGTTGCCATGAAATTGCTACGAAATGGCGGCGTGTAAATAGGGCAGTTCCTTCCTGTGTCCTGCAGTTGACTCTGATACCTGTTGCTGAGCCGTGCTCAAAAACTGAAGGCAACACAAAGGCACAATTGCCATAGTAGTGGCGTCTAAACGGGGCACAGGCATGGATGTTGCGTCACCTAGTGAACTCCCAGGAGCGTGCCACAGCGTCATGGATACCATACCCCAACAGCGATCATTGGTGGGGGCTACTGTGTAACCATTGGCTGTCCCTTCACAGGGCGCCATATTTAAAGAGCTATCCATTCACAGTCCACCATTGGAATGGCGTCATGTATTAGCCAGCCTTCCTGCGCAGGCTGGCCAATCATGATGCTATTGCGTTGTCCAATCAACGCTTTTGCATCACGGAATACACAACTCTGTCACGCCTATGTACTTGCGTCGTGAAATATGTACGCCCATATTCCTTTGTGGTAGCGGCGTGTAAAGCGGGGAAGGTATTCAACAGGAAGTAAGCCGCAGGATCTGTTGGAACTTCTGGGGAACAAAGATACCTTCAGTAGACAACGCAATGGTGGCATGTATATGCGGCATCAGCAATCGGTATCCACCGTCAAAAACGTGCACGTGCACATGCGGTGGATACCTGTTCCTAGGCACAGTGGCGGCGTGTAAAGGTACCTTTACACCCACACACAGTCGCATCTGGACACAGACTCAGACACACACACATACATACACAGACTCACACCCACACACACTCACACCCATACACAGATACAGACTCGCACTCACAGACACACACACACACAGGCTCTCACCTCTCCGTCCCCCGGCGGTCCCAGTGCTGGCCCTCATGCTGGCGTTGTCCTGCAGACAGTAGGTGTGCAGGATGATCCCGGGTGTCAGCCGCCTCCTGTCAGTGCAGCTGAGCCCCGGCTGGCATGTGCTGCTGCCACCCAGCTGCACTGACAGGAGGCGGTTGACACCCGGGATCATCCTATGGCCGCACAGTCTGTCACAGACTGTGCGGCCATAGGAAGGAGCAGAGTGTGGAGGAGTCGCACGATGCGCGATCCCGTTGCTCCCTGCAACCTGGAAGCCCCGACCCCGGCAGCCTCCGGTCCCCAGTGTCAGTGGGCGGCTCCTGGCGGGGGTTAGTGACATGAGGCTGCAGTGAGGCTGCGGCGGGAGTCCACTGCAGCTGCCATCTTTTGTTCTCTCTCTGTGTACAGAAATCGTGCGCTAGCGCTGATTGGTGCGCCCTGCCGGCCTCAACCAATCAACTCTTTTGCACGATTTCCATGCCAGACAGAGAACATTAGATTACATATAAAGCACGGTCTATCTTGGGCGCTCAGATACAAAGCGAGGAACTCCAATCCAGTTAAACGATTTTTATTAACAAGACCTCCTTCCCCACAACATGTTTCGACGGTGTAACACCGTCTTCCTCAGGTGGAATGAGGTAGACAGAGAACATTAGACAATTATATAGTAGATTAGAAAACAAATAACAAATCAGCCTACACTCTAAAATTGCATAGGCCAAAATAATAAAAAAAAATGAAAGAAAGACAGAATAGCAAAGGAGAGGAGAAAAAGAAAGAGGGGGGGGGAGGAGAGTGGGTGAAGAAATGGAGGGGTGTGGGTACGGACGGGAGCATCTACTTCCTAATGTTGCAGAGCTGTCACTCTGAACGGGCAACTGTATGCATATGCGTCTATGCGTCTTATACATCTCTGTCTGTTGGAATTGCATCCAAGCGAACCATGTGTCTCGAAAACTAGTATATGAATCACGAAGCGACGAAGTCAGATCCTCCATATACATGAGTTCATTAACTTTTGCTACCCACAGTGACATAGACTGCCTCCATAGCAGAGGGACACAAGCTCTAGCTGCCATCACCAAGAATCTCAGCAAGGAGTGTTTATATCTCTTAGTAGGCATCTCGCCATGGTGGAGCAAGAATAATGCCGAACCCGGTCACCCCTATAAGATGTGATTGTGCGAATCACACTGCATATCCAGAATACATTCTTGCCACTTTTTTTTTTTTTTTTTTTAAAAGATGGAATTCCGCCGGATGTGAAAAATGCAGATGTGAAAGTATTCTTAGGGTACCTTTACACATCGCAACATTGCATGCAATTTCACTGGCAATTTGCTGGTTGCAGTGAAATCATGGACACATTGTTCCATTTGTACACAGCAACAAAATAGAACAATGTGTCCATGATTTCACTGCAACCAGTAAGTTGCAAGTGAAATTGTATGCAATGTTGCGACATGTAAAGGTACCCTTAGATTTCAAACACAAGAGGAAGCAGATCATTGAAAGACTGGAGGTAGGCAGAGGGATTGGGAATCACAGACAGGGAGGAGAAAACTCAGTGTAAATTCCAGCCCCTGTGCACCAAAATCTAAATGGCAGAAAACATTAAAGAAGAACTACAAAACTGACTTATTCACCATTTAATTAGTATTACAGTGCTATTACTGCCATGTGTTTACTTCACATTACAAACCCTTGATGACAGGTTCTCTAAAAAAAGATCCAGTCTGTAACAATAAGTAAAGGCCAGAGTAGTCCAGCATTGCTCCACCTGTGTACATTGTGAGAGACTTGCCAATCATTTAGAGAAGTGTGGGAAGAATGCAGCCGGGTGTGGTAGGTGACTTGCCTCTTCTCTGCCTGTTGTCTCTAGTTAGGTCTGTAAATGAATTTTTCTGTGACAAGTGCGGTGTTTCAGAGATCCGAATACCTGGCTGTAATCGGGTAGCCAGGTTCGGATTCATGCTGCCCATGGTTTGGCTGACCGGTTCCCTTAAACTATCAACCTAGTTACACCTTGTACACATGATGAAGTCACATGATGTGCACATTTCATCTGACCCAATTTATGTTCTAAAACCAATTGGTATCTAAATACTTAAAGGGGTTGTCTGGTCTAAAATGATAATTCTGAAGTCACTCTTGACTGTAGACCTATCATTCCTCCCAGCACGCACACTGTGTTCTGTGAGGGTTTTTAGTTTCTAAACTGGGAACGGATCGCAGTTATGCGGTATGCATGTTCCTGGCCAGAGCTCCTGACTAGTGGGCGTGGCCTCACTCAATGCAAATGTATGGTGCAAGGACCCACCCACTAATCAGACACACCCAGTCAATACCCTCGTATCGAGCAAGGCCGCACCCACTAGTCATGTTGCCAGGAATGTGCAATGCTGAACATAACATTGTAAGAAAAAAGACAGCTGCACTCTAAATACTAAGTTCTGCAATCATGAACGTATAAGTATATAGACTAGCATTACAGCTAAGGAGATCTATAGGAAAATGGGACATGGCATATAAAGACATGACCATCTTTATATGCGATGTCTCATTTTTCTATAAATCTTCTTAGACCGGCTTCACACCAAGGTTTTTCCCTGTCAGTTGTGTCCAATGTTTTGCAGGATGCACCGGACAGCCCCAGACAAACAGAACTGCCCTCTGATCCTACTTTTTGCCGGCTTCAGTCCTGCTGTTGGCCAGTGCTGAAATTTCAGCACCATCGGCTTGCAGGGTAGCTGGGTAAGGTGCTGAAATTTCATCCGTGGAGCTCTCCTGTGCTGAATTCAGCGGCGGCTGCTTTTAACTGCCACTGCTCTTTCAGCGTTCGGGAACAAGTCCGATTTTATGTCAGATCCGGTGCCCATAGACTCCCATGCTATGGGCGCTGGATCCAGGAGGATCCGTTTTTTGTTTTTTTTTGCCCCGGACACACACATTGCTGCAAGCTCCAATTTTGTGTCCGGGGCAAAAAACTAAAACATCCGGATCCTCCCGGACAGACGCCAAACCCCACCTGGCACCATAGGGATACATTAGGGGCAAAATCTGATCCGGGTCTGTCCGGTTCACATGGACAGCCCCAGACCAAAAACAGTGTGTGAAGCCGCCTTAGATATAGTGTAGTCTATATCTTATGTTCATGATTGCATAACTTGTATTTAGAGTGCAGCTGTCTATAGACTGGGCAGGGCAGAATTGTCATCTAAGGCGGCCGTCACACGGACGATTCTTGCCCGATACGTTAAGCGATCTCCTTTTTGATCGCTTAGCGATATCGGCAAGAAATCGTTGCATGTAATCAAGCGATTTACGATTGAAATCGCTTGATCGTGACATCGCTGATCTGAGCTCCGGTCTCAGATCTAGCATGAGCGATTTGCGATCTGTCTCATCGTGGTGTATAACACCACGATGAACAATCTCCCAGCGGCAGACCTAACTTGGAGATGGTAACTTGATACGTCGGGAACTAAGCGTACGCGCGGCCCTAGTTACCCATGTGTACCATAGTTACCTGGAATCGCGGATCACATCGCTGGTGAGTCTGTCTGTGTGACATCTCACCAGCGATGTGAGCGATATTGTAGCGACGCGCGTGCACGTGATGCTTACATATCGCTATAGAATCTGTGCTGGACGCGCTAAAATGCATGTATACTAGAGACAGGTTGTGTTCCAGGTCGGTCACTTGTCTACACTGTTACTTTCTTATTCATGTTATACCTGATTTTTATCTTAACAGATCTTAGTAATTTAGAAGGGTTACTCAGGCCCGAACATTTTGGAGTCCCTGAAAAGAAGAAGCGCAAATCAGCTGTGCAGGTAAATCTCAACCTATTAGGGACCTCACCTATTTTATGTCCGCTATCAATAAAACAAAAATTTCCTCCTGTGTAAAAAAACTCACGCTCTCCTCCCACTTAGGCTACTTTCACATAACGATTTTGAAGGGAGCCGATGCTGTCCGATAAATTCGGACAGCATCGGCTCCCTTCTGATGCCTTGAATCGGATGCCAAGTAGGCATCCGATTCCGGCATTAAATCGTAGCCTCCAGTCCTAAAAAAAAAAAAAAAAAAAAAGTTTATGATCACCTCCACCCGAGCCCCCGCCGTCTCCCACAGGCTCCCGGTGTCCTCGCGGTGTCTGCAGAGGTCTTCTTCATCTGTACAGGACCTGCGGTGATGTCACAGTCACGGACAGCAGGTTACACCATGGTAACCTGCGGTCACGTGACTGTGACATCACCGCAGGTCCTGTACAGATGAAGAAGACCTCTGCAGGCATCGGGAGACCCGAGGGCTCGGGGGGAGGTGAGCATAAACTTTTTTTTTGTTTTGTTTTTTTAACCCCTGCCTTCCAGTTTGGAGCATTTTTACTGTACTGAGCATGCTCAGTACAGTAAAATCGGGTCCGAGGAGACATCCGATGTTTCCTCGGACCCTGCTCCATAGGGCCCCATGATAAATTGATCGGACCAAATCGGATGTGCGCTAAATGCCATCCAATTTGGTCCGATCCAATGTTGTCCGATTTTATTTTCGGTGCAAAAATCGGAGCATGCTCCGATTTTTGGACCTATAAAAAAATCGGACAGAATCGGATCGGACCAAATCGGATGGCATTTAGTGCACATCCGATTCGGTCCGATGCCCATAGGGCTGCATGGGGCCCAAAATCGGTCCGATGCTGTCCGATTTTTATTGGACAGCATCGGATTTAAAAAATCCGTAGTGTGAAACCAGCCTTACATTGTTAAAAGGGATATGGTACCAAATGTTACTATCCAAACTGCTTACATTAACCCCTTCACTCCCCTTTTTCTTTTTACCTCTTTTTCCAAGAGCCATAATTTTATATTTTTCTTGCAAGCCATATGAGGGCTTGTGTTTTGCAGGATGAGCGGTAGTTGTGATGCAAATCATGCATTTTTCCATACAATGGATTCAAAATCGGGTTAAAAAAAAAAAAGTGACCTGGTGAAGTTGGTCAATGTCACTACTGTGTTTTGGTTTTTCTATTTCTGGCGTTATTTTGTATAGTAAAAATTACCTTTTAAAAAAAAAAAAGTTTATATATTATTATACCATGTAATTTCCGATTCTAAAACTCCGCACCCTCCCAATGGCTTGCGTCCTATAGTCCGGATATATACTCTCCTGAGGAGGTGGCGTGGGGTCCCAGGAGGCAGCGTTGGTGATGCTGTGGGCCCGGGGTTCGAAGAAGGGGGTGGCGCGGGTTAGGCGCCATTATTATGCTGGCAGTGGGTGAACGCAATGGATGTCTCTGAAAATGGCCATGGAGGTGGTGGACTTAAGGAAAACGGACGTGGAGATGGCGTATGCCCGAATGGAGATCTCGGCTATCAGAGATCTGCATTTGCCCATGCGCTGACTCCATGGCCATTTTGCTGAAGTATTTCACGTCCAACGGCAACATATCAGCGGCTCGAATCACGCAAACATGACCCCCGCCACCTTTCATCTGAGCCCTGGGCCCACAGCATTATGTCCCTGCTGATTGAGATCCCGCTCTGCACATTTGTACTTCTCATGAAAATCCTGATTGGCTGTTGTGCCCCTCACCAGCAAATAATCACAGATGCTGTCGCACAGAGTGGGTGTCTGTGATTGGCTGTCGGAGCCAGTGCAGTAACCTGGAAACAGCCCATACATTCTAGCATTTACCCTACATGATAAATGCTAGACTGTATGGGCTGTTTCCAGGTTACTGCACTGGCTCCAACAGCCAATCATAGACATCCACTCTCTCTCTGACAGCATCAGTGATTCGCTGTTGTGCCCCTCACCCATTGACTGACGTCATAGTAGTGAGTGTAAAAATAAATCCGAAAAAAAAAAATGACATGGAGCTTTGCTCTATTTTTGATTCTCAGCGCAGATAAAGCGGACAGCAATGGGCTGCCCCCCAAGCTGCCTGGTTTTTAAAGTCATCAAAATACAGAGGAGCCCGATTTTTTTTTTTTTTTTTCTTTTCTTTTCCTAAATAAATGATTATAAAAAAAATGTGTGGGCTTCGCAATATTTTTTTATTTGCCAGCCAATGTAAATCCCAGGCAACTTGGGACTGGTATTTTCAGCACAGTGAGGCCTATAGTTATTGCACCACCTCAGGCTTAACAATAGCAGCCTGTGCCACCCCAGAAATTGGCGCATTCATTAGAAGCACCGATTTCTGTTACTTTACCTGGCTCTTCTTGATGCCCTGCGTGGTGGCATAAAGGTGATGGAAGGGGTTAATGACAATGAGTATTGACAACTTGCTGTTAAGCCCAGATTGATAATGTCAGGCCTCTGAGACCGGCCCATTATCAGTCCTGTGAGGAAATAGTTAAAAAAAACATAAACCAAGAAAAATCCTTGATTTGAAATAAATCAAACAACCCTCATATTCCACTTTATTATTACCCACACATACACCTCTGACAATAATCCACAACGATTGTTTCATGAATCTCTGTCTCCTCTGCTACATCTTGCAGCAGTGGAACAAAAGCATCGTCTCCCTGCACACTCTATGATCACACGGACTGCCGCGAGGAGCGGAGATATCGCTAAGAGCTCACATCGGCAATGAACTTGGATGTCCCAACTTTGAAAATCGTGTGTTGTGTGTGTGTGTTTTGCTTTTTTTTGAGGGGTGAGGGGGGGAGTTTTCAACATTCCTCACCTCCTCCATTCAGGTATCCTATATCTGCTTGCTTTATCTGTTATCACCTATTGTGTTGCTGTCCTTTTTATGTTTCTAATATTGCATCTTTTTAAATTAATTAAAATCTAGCTTATATTATCAGTAGTTTTGCATCTTGTTTCCATTTTTTTCCATTAATCTCTGTGCTAACGTCAAACTTTATTCTGTGGGCTAATTTAATTGGTGCTTAGAAAATTGATGTTTGGTGTCATTGCCAGAAGCTTTTTATGCAGGGGTGGGCGCTCTTCCTCTTGTATAGTGAGTCTCCAAGGTACATTTTATTAAATCACTAATGTAAGAAGCACTTAATGCTTCTTATATCATCATACCATAAGTTGGACCACTCCTGGTAGAGTTGTGACCTAATTGTTTCACTACCCCAAACTCCTTCAGTTAGGTTGAGGTCACACGAGCGTATGAAAGCTCTGACCAATTTTCATCCAGGAGAGTAGGATCAGTGAAATCAGTTTTGTATTCCATATATCGGGTTCGCATGTGTTTATTTATTTTTTTGTGGTTTTAATTTTTTGCCCCGACCACACTATTGGCCAGTGACACACTTTTTTTTAAAAGGGGGTATTGATGTGTCCTTTGTAAGTGTCCATTTCAGCCTGAGGGAAGTGAACTTCCTTCCAGAAATGATCGCCTCGAGAATTCTCATATTAGCTTAGCCATAGTTAAATGATCTATCTATGTAAAGTCAAAAAGAAAACAGAAGAGGGGAGGGAAGAGGTGGGGGGGAGAGTTAGAATGGTTCTCGACTCTGTCGTGGTTTTCCCATGGCATGCCATCTCCCTTCGAACCAGACGTTGTCCCCGGATAGCCCATGAGATTGTGTATCTATACCAAGGCACCCTAGATTATTTTTTTTAGGTTTTCCATGACATACCATTTTGTAGGGATGAAGGGCCCTTTAATATCCCGTTTCTCTCTGGAGTTGCAAAATCTGCCAATAAATTGCCCCCACTTTGTCAGACATTTTCCTGCCTGTTCTTCTTTATTTAGTGAGGAGTCCCCCTGTTTTACCTTCAAGTAGTGGTGTAATTGGGTTATCCGGTCCGAAAGTGCTGGGGTGAATGGGCTTAAACAGTGTTTAAAGAGGACCTGTCACTAAACCAGGTATGGTGATCTAATTACAGCACTGGATGCAGCATGTCTGCAGCATCCAGGCAAGGGGTCCCCCAGCACTTGAGCAGCCCTGTACCCCAAGATAATACATTTAGAAAACTTACATGCTGCAGCCATTAAGGAGGTGGCCAGAGGCTGGAGCCGAAGGGCAGATTCACACCCCCTGCATGTTTAATCTGCCCACCGCTGTCAATCATTCTCTCCCTTTTTGGGAGGGGCGGGGCCAAACGGCAAGTTCTGAAAAAAAAAAAAAAAACAACTCTGTTTAATGCTGCTGAAGAGGGAGAGAATGATTGGCAGCGGTGGATTATCTCGGGGTACAGGGCTGCTCAAGTGCTGGGGGACCCCTTGCCTGGATGCTGCAGACGTGCTGTATCCAGTGCTGTAATTAGATCACCATGCCAGGTTTGGTGACAGGTCCTCTTTCAGAATCAGTTTTTTGGACAGTATCAAGATCGTGTGCAGTTGTTTTGGGGACCCTTGTCACTGCATGTTTCCAGATCAGATTCTTCCCAGGAGTGCTGACCAAAGGGTCAGCAGTGTGGTGGAGCTCCAGAGTTTACCCACTAGATCTGAAACGGAGTCCGAAAAGGTAGTGATATTTTGAAACAACCATAGCCAATGTAGCAGCTCTGAGTTGAGTAACTGGCATCTGGGTGAGTTTATCTGAATTCAGGTCTGTTTTGTGAACATTAAAGCATAGATGGCCCCGTGCATGAGTTTAAGTTGAGACTCCCTCCAAGATTCGTTTACTATGTGTTTCCTGAAAAGAGACGAGCCACTTCTGATCCTGGAGGGGACCTCAATGTCATCCAGCCGTTGTTTCCAGTATTTGTAGAAAGTGTCCAGGTGCTGGTCTATTAGTGTCAGTTTCATCTTGGAGTAAAGTGTAGAGATGGACAGGGTCTCCGTTGGGTATTGGAGCATGCCGTCCAGCTCATTTTGCTTGTGTTCGAAAGTGATGTCCTGTAGGTTTGACATGATCAAGTATCTAACTTGCTCGTACTGAAAGGAGGTGTGTGTGTGTGTGTGTGGGGGGGGGAGTTGGATTTGTATAAGGATTTCTGAGCCGGTCAGCCATCTAGGCTCCGTCGGGTGTAGGAGGTGGGAGATGGTCAATATGCCTCTCTGTCGCCAAGTTGTGGAAAGCTTATCTTCCAACCCCTGGGGGAATTCAGGGTTAGTTCACAGGGGAAGGTGTTTAGAGATCCTGAATGAGAGGTTGTATTTTTTTTTTCCCACCTTCCATGTTGTTAGCGTGTCCCTAAATGTGACCGGTCACTTTATGGCGGTAGGGAGGGAGGTGTTATGTGAGTGCAGTAGTGCTGTTAGAGAGAGTGGGTATGCAAAGTCTGCCTCCAGTGAGGAGTCTGCGTAGGTATGTCTATTGTGTATCCAGACAATTATATATCTTGTGAGGTAGGCCAAGTTATAGTTCCTGATGTTGGGGAAGTTTATGGCCCCATCCTCCCTAGCAGCCATTAGTTTGGACACGCTAATTCCATGGTGCTTTTTCTTCCGTAGAAATTGACTAAACTGGTTATTGAGAAGTTTCACATCGGAGTGTTTAAGCAGAAGAAGTATTGTTTGGAGTGGGTAATCAGCTTGGCTATGCTGATCATTTTGACCAGGTGGGCCCTGCCCATAAGTGACAATGGAAGGACTTGCCATGCCTTCAGTTGGGTACCAATCTTGGTCAACAGTGGGGGGTTGTTTAGGGTATATATGGATGAGTGTGTGTGGCTGATTTTGATCCCCAAATAAGTAATACTGTAGATGATGATGATGTGTACCCACGTGATGGCTCCATCATTCTAGTCTAGTAACAATCTCATCCATTTTGCCCATTACTGTACTCCACTGCAGATTTCTCATACAAGTCCACAGTAGTTTCACCCATTTGTATTAATTTACATTCTCCTCTTTGTCTCATTTGTAGTCTTAAAGGGAACCTGACCCTGAAAAATGAGCCCTTAGTCTCTTTATACCTGTCCCTGCACCATGCTAATACTTTTTTAGCCATCCCTTTTTGTGTATATAGCGATATTGCAAACCTTATAAAAGTTGTTTATTCCTTCTGATCTGCAGCTTCTCAGCATTTGAGAAGCCGCAAAAGGCGTTCCTTACTGCTTTTCCCCGCAGCCTGCTTGTTAATTATTCAAGCCCCGATGGGCATGCTAAACAGCAGAGAGCCTGTGCACGTCATCAAAGGGATATATATGACGCGATTAGCGGCTTTACCACCCCTTTGATGATGCGCACAGGCTCTCTGCTGTTTAGCATGCCCATCGGGGCGTGAATATTTAGCAAGCAGGCTGCGGGGAGAAGCAGGAAGGAACACCTTTTGTGGCTTCTCAAATGCTGAGAAGTTGCAGATCAGAAGGAATAAAAACAACTTTTATAAGGTTTGCAATATCACTATATACACACAAAGGGATGGCTAAAAAAGTATTATCATAGTGCAGGGACAGGTATAAAGAGGCTGGGGGCTCATTTTTTGGGTCAGGTTCCCTTTAATATTCAGTTTGATGTGAGTACCTAACATTAAGCATGTTTATTCAACTTTCAATCTTATTTGTTTTTTGCTTGTAGGGGTCCATGCTTCCTCCTCTTTCAGAATATGCTCCACCTTCAGTCACCACCTCAGACCATCTCATTGCCTCCAATCCTTTTGAAGATGCCTATACTATATCTCCTCTTTCAGGGTACACTTACTTTGCAAAACCAAGATATACCAACACTGAAGTGTTTAACACTTTTAAGATGCCACCTAATACATCACCAAAAAGGTCCTTTCGGAATGGTGTCTCACAAAGCTTTAGAGATCACCCACTATCTTTTCCAAAAGAAGTGAGGAGTATGGGGAGAACATTCACATTCAGCAATATACTGGAAAAATCACCATATGAAAATGATTTTTTTAACAGTGGACTTGGACAAACTATAACCATGCCTGGACAGCACTTTAGACCTAACCATGATCAAGATATCTTTCACTTAACAAGTCCCAACTCTGGCCAGCGAAACCACTTTCAGCCTTCAAATTACAGGGCTCAAAGTAACAAAGTGCACTTTAACCAGCAACCTGAGGGCGGCCACCAACTTGAAACGGCACAACCTCACTTTATGCTTCCAAAAATATCTCTCTATAGGCAAGACTCTGATTCTTCATCCAATAAAAATGGTAATCTGAACCTAATTGAAACTGAAGATAATGCCTGTCCGGATGACTTCAACCATAGCACTACTGATCCACTGGATTCTAAAAAACCCATGCATAATTCAGATAATTTGCAGTCTGAAACCATAGACCTAACTAATTGTGGTCCTGGTAATGGAGCCCACAGCAAAACTGCACTTCCTAAACTTTCAAAAAGTGGTTGTGACGCCTAGTGAGAAATGCAATCGATGGCTTCTCCAGTCCAGTTTTTCAGGTCTCTTATGCACCGACCCAATGAATTCATGTGGGATTTGTTCTACTGAAGTTAATAATGCTGGGGATGCCATTATGTGTGAAGTTTCTTGTCGAAAGTGGTTTCATCGAGCATGCACTGGAATGAGTGAGATTGCCTATGCGCTGCTTACAGCAGAACCCTCAGCGATTTGGGGTTGCGATACTTGTATGGCAAAGAAGGGTGTTCAGTTGGTGTGCACGCGAAAATAATAAACCACCCTCAATGATTTTTATGGATTGGAGCGTTATTCAGAAAATGTTTTATTTTTTTTGTAAAACAAGCCATATGTTTGCTGATATTGAGACTAGATCTATGCGAAGACCTGGCTTACCAGCACAGAGTCTCAATCTCATTAACTGTTGAAATCTCATCATCCTGCAAACAGAGAGTCATCTATATTATGTATCTGTATAAATATGAAGATTTTTGCAGGTCTTCATTTTTTGCCTTTGGCCATGGTCTGAATATATGCTGCTCTAAGACTTTTTTGCACTATTTTAAATGATTATTTTTCAATAAATATATTTTTTTTTTGTCTGTAGGAGCAGCATAGAGGGCAAACCTAAGTGGGAATTGCACTTTTGACTTGCTGTTTGTACTGGGTGCAAATTTATCAATTCTAATAGTGCGTTTTGAATCACAGCACTTATCCCTTTTAAATGTGATATCTAGATTTAACCATAATGTCTTGAATATTAATATAATTAGCACTTTGTAGTTTGGTTGTTTTTAAACTTGATTTTGGTTTGCTTTATTCTGTCCATATGCAAGCAGTGGGGATGTATGCCACTTGTGACACCGAGACCATATGCAATATTGATATCTACTGAAGTGGCTGCAGATGATTAAAATGGACACAACTGTATATCAATTACTTTGGGGGCAAATATTAGGTAATGATTGATGGGAAGAATAAACCACCAGCACCTCATGTTGATCAATTGCTTTCATTCTGATAATCCTGAAGGCTTAAACTTGCCATTGAATTCATAAGGAAATATTGGAATAAAAGTAGCCACCAATCGCAAGACCAGTGATCAGGAGTTTGTGGGGTAATGTTTTGTTCCCTGAATCCCCATTACATCGACTCAAAGACCAAATTATGAGGATTTTCTCATGTACCAAGGGCTTTATCTGTTTTATAAATGTTTTTTTTCCATACTGTATTACCTATGACTGTGCAGATGTCTTCTGATATGTGGGAGATTAATTGAAGTACTATGCTCCTAGAGACCAGCAGAATAGTTTTTCTCTACCAATAATTGGCTTAATAAAATGAGGTTACTAAATCGCCTCCTGTATTTATTAAGCTCCAGCTTGGGTCATCCATTGTTTCGTGTATACAGAAGAATGAATGTTAAAGTCCAATTCGCATTACAACTAATCTAGACAATGCAATTTTCTGATCATCATAATGGGAGACCCAGACAATGGGGTTTAGGGCGCTGCCCTCCGGAGGTCACACTAGGTACTACAAGTTTGTAGCACCGCCTCCTCCGCTTATAAACCCCCACCGTAGGAGACATCCTCAGTTTTAAACTTAGTGTGCTCGGAGGATCACGCTTTGCTTGCACTTCACTGCATTCTCACAGCTTACGTGATGGCGTATGAAGACAAGGTAAAATGGTCCCGCTCGGGATCCCCGACAGCCTCCCCGCTCACCCTCTGCGGAACACGCTGGTGGAGGTACCGGAGGGCTTTTAGCCTGGACACTTCTGTGTTCCCCCGGTACGCTGTCGCGCTCCTTCCTTTCCATCCCTCCATGGAGGCTCTGGTAAGGGGGAGCCTGGAGCCTTGCACAGCTCCGCTCCGTCCGAGGCCTCCCTAAATGGTGCTTACAGACCGGACGGAGCCAGCCCAGTCCGAGGCCTCCCTAAATGGTGCTTACACTCCGGACTGGTGCTGTACCCCCGTCCGAGGCCTCCCTAAAGGTGCTTACAGACCGGACCGGCACTGAGGCACCTGGTGTGTCTCCTGTGTGCCTGGGGGTAGTGTCTGTCACTGTGGTGTCATGACACTCAGACCGCGCGGTTACCCTCGGGTCCGCGGTTCTGGCGGTGACCCTGTGCTGGGGTCGCCCTGGCTGACCGCCCTGTGTGTCACAGGGGCTGAGGCTGTAGACTGCGAGTGTTTTTATGTGTACATGCAGTCTGAGAGTGTGTGTGGTGATATTCACACTCTTTTCCCGCGCGCGGGCTCCGGCACCTCCATTGCTGAGGCAGTCTGGAGGAGGAGGAGGCAGCCCTTATGGTGACATCACCGCTGGGCGTGTTGTGTGTTCTTCCCGCGTGTTCCTGGCTCCGCCCACATCTTCACTGTCGGCGGCCATCTTCTCCCTCACTTCCCGGCTGGGATCTGGCTGCAGCGCGTGTCTGCACTTGCAAGGGAGACCGGAACTCGCGGAGGTCACACACACACACCGCTTCCTCCTACCGCTTTACTGCGGTCGGTAAGCCACCGGGATTCCCGGTTTGTTTGTGAACTTTGGCTTATATTCCCCTCACTGTGGAGATGTCCTCAGTTGGGAAGCATGCTGCTAAGGCGGCAGTGGTCACCGTTACCTGCGCTACATGCAACGGGACACTGGTGGAGGGGTCCTGCAATAACTGCGGACGCCCAGAGGCCCGGTCTGCTACTATTGAGTCTGCAAATCCGGGATTATACCCTGAGGTTCAGGTGATCCCAGGGCCATGGGAAACGCAGAATAAGATTAATGAATCTCTGCTGTCCCAGATGTCCTCCATGTCGCAAACCCTGGAGGCACTGCATAGGAGACTGGAGAACCCAGCTACTCCTCCTAGTTACCCCCGGGTGTCTCTTACTTCTGCTGTAAGACCCCCTAAGCGAGCCCGTGAGGCTTCTCCTGAGCTCCAGACTCTCTCTGAGGAGGAGCGTTCCTCTGATGGTGAGGAAGATGATGGGGGTTCTACTCTTGGGTCTATGTCTGAACCTCCAGATGGGGTGGAGGATCTGGTGTCCTCCATCAATGAGACATTGCGTCTTGTCACTCCTCCTGAGGAGGTGACTGTACACCCCAAGGAGATATACCAATGGCTGCGGCCAGAGGCTAGACCAAGTGGCTCCTTCATGGACCACACTAATTTCGGAAGGGTGATTAAAGCTCCCAGGTTGCATCCTGGGCGGCGTTATGTCCGTAAAACTAAGGACAATCGCTTTCCCTTTCCCCAGGAGGCGCTCCAGGAATGGTCGCAGTCTCCCAAGGTGGATGCTTCCATGACTAGGATTGCTGCGCGCTCCTTGTTTTCTGCCTCTGATAGCTCCTCGTTGAAGGATGCTACTGATAGACAGGTCGAGCAACTCGCCAAGTCTTCCTATGAGGCTGTGGGGTCTTCGTTTGCCCCTAATTTTGCCGCGGTCTGGACCCTACAAGCGATTACTATCTGTTTGGATGGTATCACTGATCTAGCTAGGTCTAGTCCAGAGGTCCTGGCTCTCACTGAGAGAGCAAGGGCCTATGCGGACTATGCCAGGACGGCATCTTTGGAAACTGCCACTCGCTCTGCTGTGGCCTCGGCCAATGCAATTGCGATCCGCAGGCTGTTGTGGCTGCGTCTTTGGGACTCAGATGCCACATCTAAGAAGATTTTACAAAATCTTCCGTTCGCTGGTGACAGGCTTTTTGGCACCGAACTGGACAAATTGATAAAGGATTCTGCTGAGTCTAAGATACCGCAGAACAAGCCTAAGCCACGGTACACCGTGAAAAGGAACCCTAAGCAGTGGTCCTTTCGCTCCGGTGCACAGTCATCAACGGCGTCCACTCGCTCAGACCGAGGGGGCAAGCCTGCTACTCAGTGGCGTTCCAAGAGTCGTCAGAAGAAGCCGGCGGGGGCAGCGGCTGCCACCCCCAAGCCCGCCTCGACATGACTCGCTCTCTCATCCTGCCTCCCCACAGGTGGGGGGCCGCCTGTCCCGCTTTCAGGACAAGTGGCTTCTTCACATTCAAGATCAGTGGGTTCGAGACGTAGTCTCAAGAGGTTACAGGATAGAGCTGACGTCACGACCAATACACCGATTCCATCGGTCGGTTCCATCCCCAGAAAAGGCTCAGGCTTTTCACCTGGTGTTGGAGGGGCTCCGCAGAGACGGAGTGGTGGTCCCTGTGCCCACGGAAGAGAGGTTCAGGGGTTTTTACTCCAACCTCTTTATTGTCCCAAAGAAGGACGGCTCTTTTCGCCCGGTGTTGGACCTCAAGTTGTTCAACCGTCACGTGTTGGTTCGGAAGTTCCGCATGGAATCCCTGCGCTCAGTGATCGCGGCTGTGTCACAGGGAGACTTCCTAGCGTCCATCGATATCAGGGACGCTTACCTTCACGTCCCCATTGCACCAGCTCATCAGCGCTGGTTGAGATTCGCAGTGGGGGAAGAGCACTTCCAATTTGTGGCACTGCCATTCGGGCTAGCCTCAGCACCACGGGTGTTCACAAAGGTGATGGCCTCCATGATGGCTCTCCTGCATGCGCAGGGACACGCCGTCATACCCTATTTGGACGACCTGTTGGTCAGGGCGCCATCGGAAGACCTTTGTCGGGTGAGCCTGGAGGTGACCATGAAGTCCCTGGAACGGTTCGGGTGGCTTATCAACATTCAAAAGTCGACCCTGGTTCCGACCCAGTCATTGACATATCTGGGCATGGACTTCCACACGGACTCGGCCCTGGTGTCCCTACCTCAAGCCAAGCAGCTTGCGATCCAATCAGGAGTACAGAATGTCCTCCTGTCTCCACAGTCATCCCTACGGGTATTGATGAGACTGGTGGGTCGCATGGTAGCGGCGATAGAGGCGGTGCCGTTCGCACAGTTTCGCCTCCGTCCTCTCCAGCTGGAGATTCTTCGCAGATGGGACAAGAGGACGATTTCTTTGAATCGGCTGGTGACGCTGTCACAACCAACCAGGGATTCCCTACAGTGGTGGCTACAGCCACATCATCTGTCACGGGGACGGTCCTTCCTAAAACCGTTATGGTTAGTGGTGACCACCGACGCCAGTCTGAAGGGCTGGGGTGCGGTGTTCTTGCACCACAGGGCTCAAGGCCTCTGGACTCAGTCGGAGTCGGCGTTGCAGATCAACGTGCTGGAGATCAAGGCGGTCTATCTGGCGCTCCTGGCGTTTCAGAAATTCCTGTCAGGACAACCCATTCGGGTACAGTCCGACAATGCGACGGCCGTCGCCTACATAAATCATCAGGGAGGGACCAGAAGTGCTCAGGCCCTCACCGAAGTCCACCGCATTCTAGCTTGGGTGGAGGAAAACGGCTGCCTGATCTCCGCAGTTCACATCCCAGGGGTCGAGAACTGGGAGGCCGACTATCTGAGCCGACAGGGGATGGACGCCGGGGAGTGGTCCCTTCATCCAGACGTCTTCCGGGACATCTGCGGCAGATGGGGCACTCCGGACGTGGATCTGATGGCCTCACGGCTGAATCATCAGGTGCCCCAATACGTGGCGAGATCATGGGATCCTCAGTCTCTGGGGGCGGATGCCCTGATCCTGAGTTGGTCCAGCTTCCAGCTGCCATATGTGTTTCCGCCTCTAGCTCTGATTCCCAGGGTCCTGTGGAAGATCAGGACGGAATGCAGAGTAGCCATTCTAGTGGCTCCAGATTGGCCCAGGAGGTCCTGGTACCCGGACCTGTGGCAACTGTCAGGCGGACACCGGTGGGCTCTTCCAGAGCGCGCAGATCTTCTCGCGCAAGGCCCATTCTTCCACCTCAATTCCAGGGCCCTCAGATTGACTGCATGGCTCTTGAGGCCTGGCTGCTGACATCCAGAGGTTTCTCTCCTACAGTGGTTGCCACTATGAATCGGGCAAGGAAACCTGTTTCCAGGAAGATATACCACAGAACGTGGAAAATCTTTTTTACCTGGTGTGCATCTGGTGGTCGCTCACCGTGGCCGTTGTCTATTCCGACATTGTTGGCCTTCCTACAGTCGGGTTTGGAGTTGGGATTATCCCTTGGCTCTCTGAAAGGTCAAGTATCAGCACTTTCCGTGCTATTTGACAGACGCTTGGCGCTCCTCCCGAAGGTCCGCCAATTTCTGCAGGGGGTGTCTCGGGTGGTTCCGCCCTACAGGCGGCCTTTGGACCCTTGGGACCTCAACATGGTCCTAGCGGCATTGCAGAAACCGCCGTTCGAGCCACTGAGAGCCATCTCTCTCTCTCGTCTGTCCCAGAAGGTGGTCTTTCTGGTGGCGATTACGTCTCTGAGAAGGGTCTCAGAATTGGCTGCACTTTCGTGCAAGTCACCCTTTCTGGTGGTTCACCAGGACAAGGTGGTGTTGCGCCCACGGCCTGAATTTTTGCCGAAGGTGGTTTCAACGTTCCACTTGAACCAAGAGATTGTTCTCCCATCATTTTGCCCCGCTCCCGTTCATCAGGTTGAGCGCGACCTCCATACTCTGGATCTCGTGAGAGCTGTACGCATTTATGTGTCCAGGACCGCCTCCTTTAGGAGTTCGGATTCCTTATTTGTCCTCACGATGGGTCGCTGTAAGGGGTCCGCGGCTTCAAAGTCGACCTTGGCCAGATGGATCAAGGCTCCCATTCAGGAGGCTTACCGGTCTTCTGGTTTGCCTCTCCCGGTGGGTTTGAAGGCACACTCTACTAGAGCTGTAGGTGCCTCTTGGGCCTTGCGACATCGAGCTTCTGCTCTACAGGTGTGTCAGGCGGCCACTTGGTCCAGCCTGCACACTTTCTCTAAGCACTATATGGTGCATGCCCATGCCTCTGCGGATGCGAGTTTGGGCAGGCGGGTTCTCCAGGCGGCGGTTGCCCACTTTTAAAAGGGAACCATGTGTTATCCGTCTTGTTGAGGAACTCTTCCCGCCCTGGGGTATTGCTTTAGGACATCCCCATTGTCTGGGTCTCCCATTATGATGATCAGAAAAAAGAGAATTTTGTTTACGTACCGTAAATTCTTTTTTCTTGAATCATCAATGGGAGACCCAGCACCCACCCATTTGTTCCGTTGCATGTTTGCATTTGATCTGTTCTCTGTTGAGACAGTATTTCCGGGTTGTTACACCGTCTGTGCACGGCATTCTTCCCGATGTTTCGGGTGTGGTTTATTTCTCCTCGCAGCTTATGGACTAAACTGAGGATGTCTCCTACGGTGGGGGTTTATAAGCGGAGGAGGCGGTGCTACAAACTTGTAGTACCTAGTGTGACCTCCGGAGGGCAGCGCCCTAAACCCCATTGTCTGGGTCTCCCATTGATGATTCAAGAAAAAAGAATTTACGGTACGTAAACAAAATTCTCTTTTTTTCTTGAAAATCAACCATACAATATCTGGCTGTTGCTCTATAAAGGGTAACAGGGGTGCACTAGTCTTGCCTGGTGTAGTCCACAGTAATGTGCCCTGGCATTCCTACATGGATTTGGGTTGGGGGGGCGTCGCACTATTGGGGTAGATAACAGCACTTCCTGCCATCAACTTGTTAACGGGTATTTACACCGCATGTTACACTTTAATATAATACATGTCACGCTTCCGGGGAAGGCGTCCCAGAGTGGACCCACTGGGCTATGGTACATCCCTGGGTGAGCTGGTCCTAGTTTAGCCAACCCCTATACAGGGATTGTCAGGGGCAAGCCCAGGGGATCTACATACCACAGCTGCTAGTACCAGGGGGATGGCTCATAGGGTTAGCCTATACTACAGTAAGGCCAAACAGGGAAGGAGCCACTAGAGCCCAAGTACAGGAGTGCTGGAACGGGTTCTACCAGAGGAGAGCACAAGGAAGGCCTGACTAACAGCCAGAGAAGCAGAAGCTTACTAATTCAATAATCAGGCACCTCCCATCAGTGGAGGTGACCTGATATACTTGAGGACGGACAGCTATTTGTCAAGGGGAGTGTCGGGTTGAGCCATGTCGGCCCCTAGATTCACAGGGGAGAAGAGCGGCCGTGCTTAGTGCACCGCTGATTAGATTCATGACTGCTGATGTGTGAGCCCGGTGGTCAGCAGAAAGGAAGGGTACCCGGTGATTGCTCCGAGACACAGGGCGCCGGATGCCCGATCAGTAGAGGAGCAGATGATGCAGACCCAGGAGAGGTGAGCTAGGGAGCGGTGCCAGGGGACCTAACAAAACATCACTTCCTCCTAGAGTGCTTCACTCACTGAACACTACAGTAGCCAAATCCTTCTCTTCTAGGACCATGGTACCGTCCGGTATATTATTTTTACCCCTTCCGCAGCTACACACCCATTCTCTGAGACCAGTATCCTATCTGCCATTTTTTACACTGCACAAGCATTTGTCTGCTTCCAGGTGTTGCCAAGGTCCTCAGCTCTGGGTTTGTAATGCCTCTAGAGTCTCTTTCATACCCACAGCCCCTCGTCTGTACTCTTGTCAGGAGTCAGGTCAGGTGCCTGCCTTTGGTCACCCTACTTAAGCCTTGTGCCCCAGATGTCTCAAGGAAAACTTCTCGTTGGGAACTAGTTTAAAGCCAGAGACCCCACTGAGCCAGACGCATGTGAGTTACTCGTATGACTCGCTCAGAACAGCCGCCGCCTTTCTGGATAGGAGCATGTCAGCTGACGCGCTTCTGTCTAGAGCGCTAGTTGCCTTTCCAGGTGAGTCATGCGAGACTCATGCAAGTGTCTTGCTCTGTGTATCTCTGGCCTAACTCCATGTTACGCAGAACCTGATGCCCTCATGCACTACTGTCTTCACTTCCTGCTGTCTCAGGAAGCCCACCTCTCCTGCCACAAGTCACCCATAGCAAGTGGCTCTGCTGCACCTTGGACCTGAGGTGTGTCTGACCCAGAAACAGTATCTTTCCCTATGCACTAGCTCCTCCCCTATTGGCTAGTGTCACCTGTCTGTCGCCGGGCAGATTTAACCTTTCAACTGCCTACCTATAACACTTGTACTACCTTATTAAGCTTCCTACATCATATACTACATAATACACATACATTATCAATACTACTCCACCTCTACGTATTAACATTCTCAACTCTGCTACATCTTATACATTACACTACAGAAACATTTTTCATGCAACATCATTTTATGCCAGTTTGGTTAGTGTCTTCAAGGGCAGGAACACAACCACCCCCTAACAACTATACCAAATTTTAGCAGTACGATAGTTGCCTTTTTTTCATAGTGTATCACCTAATTAGTCATTATACTCTGGCATGGCCACCACTACAGCTTAGTGTGCCAAGTGGAGAAATGGCAAAGGAAGTTGGTTGGAAAAACGATCCATCTCTTGAGAGTTAAAAATAACAAAATCAATCAATGCCTGTGTTTTTACTTGTGGCAATGAGCAAAAACATGAGCAGTGTCATGAAAGCATAGGCATTGCATGTAATGTAACCTGCCATTGGGGATTTTGGCTTTAACTGAAACATTTTGGATTCTGCAACTTTTCATTTTGCTTTAGTCAAACATGAGTAGAGCTAATATCAGACCTATGTGTATGTTGTTTTGTTGGGCACCGTGAAATTGGCATTATCCAGTACATAAAAAATGTAACCAGAGCTATAAAGCTGACTAGTGCAGCTGTAAGTGAGCCCTGTACAATACAACCTAACACGGCACTGATCATCCCTATGGGACCATGTCTGAAATGCTTCAAGAAAATTCTCATCCTCCAGAGAAATTTGGAACAGTGATGAGAGCTCTACAAGGAGGATGCTGTGTCGCGTGCACAACCATGATTTGAAGACTGTTCGGACTGCGACTCAGGGATTCACTGTGGGTCTCTTGTACTGGATTCAACCGACTCGCATGATTTTTTTTTTTTTTTAAGAAAAATGTGTGAAAGGGCGCACTGACTGTAATTGTGTCATAATGTATCTGTTAAATGGCACATGTGCTATAAAAAAGAGATTGTGAAAGTCCTTACTGTAAAACAGGGGTGGGGAACTCCAGGCCTCGAGGGCCGCACACAGTGCAGGTTTTCATGATTTCCTTAGTATTGCACAGGTGATAGTATAATCACCAGTACTGGTGATGATTCCAGACTCTGTGCAATACTAAGGAAATCATGAAAACCTGCACTGTGTGCGGCCCTCAAGGCCTGGAGTTCCCCACCCCTGCTGTAAAAGTAGAAAAAAAACAACTTTTTGAATGCATGGTGTGCTCCAGACTAAGAGACTGAAAGGTAATAAAACTAGTGCACTGATGGTTGTAGGTGCCCGTTCGTGTTTGCTAAACTCTTCCTTAGTCTGCAAATAGATTCCAGGTAGAATCGTAAAACACCCTCTTGTTAAGATGACATTGCTTATAATTGTTGGTCTGCCTACTTGACATTTAGATGAAGCTTGTATATTGGGTTTACAGTTGACAGGTTATTATTAATCTTGAAGATTGTTCATTTTGGAATTTATTTTGAGCTGCAGGATTTGCATTAACAATGGAAATGAGACTCCAATCCCCAGTTTCTCCCATTCGGAAGCTTCCTCCATCCTCCATTTGTTTCCACTTTAATCTTGACGTGCCCAAAATTACACTTCATTTAATCTCATGCTGCACCAGTGATCGTCTTGGGGCCCCATTTACACCCATTTCTTTTACATGTGTGATATCTGGTTGTTTTTTATTTTTTGTTATGGAGCCCAAAAAAAAGTGACTATGTTTGACATTTGTCCGATTGGCAGACCAATGGCTCCTTGAAGTAAAGGAATGGACGTGTGAACTCTGCAATGATGTGCCTGGAAAGGAAGCGTGCAAATTGTCATTTTAGTGAGGAAGTAGACAAACTCTAATGCCACCTAATAAAGGTAGCAATCCTAAAAGTCAGAATCGACTCTTTTACGAGCCTTTTAAAATGACTAAGGAGTTGTGCCAGATCAGAACCCCAAACTGCAGTCACTGAGTTTCGGGGTGATTGCCCCTCATCTTAGTGCAAGCAGGGATTCTGGGCTAATATGCCCTCCGGTCCGGTGTGCTACCGCACACAGCTGCCGCACACAGCTGCCGCCGCTGATTAATCAGGACCGCGGCTTGCGGGGAGCTAGCTGCGGTCCTGAAACAGCGGCGTGCAGCCGCAGGTGTCCGGTTCCCGGATCCTCCTGGACCGGGGCAATCCGGCCCCGTAGGCTCCCATGGTAGGGAGTGCCGGATTGCCCCGGAGAATCTGGGAGTAGGCAATTGGGGAGATTTTCTCTGCTCGGATACAAACTTTGCAAGCAACGTTTTTGTGTCCGTGAGAGAAATCTGAATTCTCCTGGATTGTCCCAGAGAGATGGAAACCGGATGGCAGAGAGCTGCCATCCGGCTCCATCTGGCCCCATAGGACACTATGGGGCCAGAATCCGGTCCGGGGCTGTCAGGTTCACCCTGACAGCCACGGATCGGATGAGACCCGCAATGTGAAGCCGGCCTTAGCTGGATGCTGTAGCAGAATTCCCTCATTTAGTGTTTACATATTTCAGCTTGTTAGAGTGCTGCTGGATATAATTGTGTAATTACGGTATATGATCTTTTCAGCTTGCACCTTGTTCACACCAATTAGAGGGGCTGGTCAATCTTTTTTATATATAGTTGATGAAACCAGTAGTGTTTTTATATAAACTGTTTAAGAAAAGTCTTTACAATGTGTTTTTGAAATTCACACCATGTTGAGTTCTCATTTACAGTAAATATGACTTTTATTTGGAGATTTTCCCCATAGATTTGCACGGGATGTGGAAAATGTGCAGATAAAAAAAATAAAAAGTTTTTAGTGTTTCCACAGTGGCAATACAGTTAAAACAAATATAACTTGCACATGATGAATGATGATCAATAAAGATTTATCACAACTAGAGAACTCCGCAAGCGGCAGATTCACTTTAGTTTTATTTTAAATGTAGCACACAAGAAACCATGGCTGATTAACAACTCAATAAAAAAATACAATCGGCTTTAAATGAGTTAATTGCTGCAAATTGTCACTTCAATGCAGCTTAAAAAGGGCATCTAATACCCATTCTAGGGACTAAGGCCAGTTTCACATTGTGGGTCAAATCTGATCCAAGGCTGTCAGGGGAAAAAAATTGCAGTGTGAAACCAGCCTAAGAAAATCACAGGGAAATCCTCATTGCCCTATTTGTGCAAAGGAACTCCCCTCAGTATGGCATAAGAAACTCTGTCAGGGGTGCACAGACAAGATTGTTAGAGCTGAACATCCTTCCTGGTGGATGATTTACATTCTATGGTGAAGCAGGAGATCCAGTGCTCCTTAGCTTCACTAAAACCTGCCGCACCTGTAACTGGCCCTCCCTCCCCTAAAAAATGGAAGCTCCAGGCAGACCCTTCAGATTCTGAGGAACAACTTGATTCAGACTCCGAAATATGGATGATGCCTCATCATCCAACTGGGCAGAAGTTAGAAAATTCCTGTTTTTCTCTGAGGATATGGACAAGCTCATTGGTCCCATTCGTAGGACTATGGACCTGGAAAAAGAACAAGTTCTTCATACGGTTCCGGATGAAATGTTTGCAGGGCTAAAGTCAGTAAAACAAGTCAGCTTCCCAGTCCACGCAAACATACAGAACCTCATTATTGAGGAATGGGAATTCTCTGAGGAAAGGTTCAAAAGTGATCTTAAAGTACCGTTACATGGCACGATGTTGGAACGATGTCCGCAACGATCTCGTGGGCGTGTGGTCATTTTTTACATCATTTCAACATCGCTGGTGAGATGTCACACGTCTAGATATCGTGAACAACTCACCAACGATGTTGTAAGCAGGGATCGTTTCCCAACCCCGCGAACGATCCCTGCTCATTGCTGTGAATGGGCGAAGTCGTCCATGACATTGTTATCACGGTGTCACACAGAACTATACAGCAGGTTGATGGAGTTGAGTTCGTCAGGTTTACCATTATGTTGGTAAACCTGTCAACTCCAACCCAATGATTTATCGTTGCAATTTGCCAGAGTCACACGCAACGAGGTCGCAACGACATCGCTAGTACACCTCCAAACCTGTGACGTATCAGTGATGTCGTTCACGATGTCATGCGGTGTAGCGGGGCCTTTAGATACTTCCCAGTTCAAGATTAGATGGATTGGAAGATCAAAGGTTTAATGAAACGATCCTGGGCAGCGTCTTCCCCTACCATTCAGGGTGAAGGCATACTGACGTGAGACTCACACGAGTGCAATGCGAGAAAAACTCACATTGCAATCGGACTAATGTTAATCAATGTCAGGTCAGATTGTTGCGTTTTTCCTCCGCTGAACTCGCATTGCGAGTCAAATGAGAGTTCAATCGCAGCATGCTGTGACTGTATGCAAGTTTCATGTGCGCGAGACCAATGAAAGTCTATGGGTGCAAGAAAAACTCGCACCCAGACAGCACACTGTGCGAGTTTGTAGCATTGGCTTTCCATACTGATAAAAGTTAGAATGGATACAATGGCTATTAGTCTCCCGCTGTGACTTCCAGGACTGCCTATTAAGCTAATTGTTTGACAGTGCAGTGAATATGCAAACAGCCAATAACAGAAACTCACAGTCTGCGAGAGCCTCTGTAATTGGCTGTTGTAGTCAGACTGGATTTCCTCAATCTTGACAGTGAATCTGCTTGGTTGCCATACACATTAGTGTATGGCAACCAACCTACCATCATAGGGTGTTAAAAAAATAAATAAAAATGCTGCGAAGCCCCACACTTTTTTTTTTTTTTAAGTCCAGCCCACTGAAAGCAGACAACTGCCAATCACAGAGGCTCTCAGAGACTGTGAGCTTCTGTGATTGGCTGTTTGTTTCACAGTGCAGTGAACATGCAATTAGCTTAATAGGTGGTCCTGGGAGTAACAGCTGGAGACTGTTAAACCTGATCTAGCTATTGTATCTGCTCTTTTCTCCGTTTATACACCATGAGAAAGACCATGTTAAAAACGCATTGCACACTGACCACGCTCAAACCAGTGTCACACCACACTCATTTCTCTCGCACGACACTCGCAGGACCATACTGAAAGCACTCGCATGAATGTCATGCATCAAAAACGCTCCGATTTTCACGCATGCTAGTGTATCTCCAACCATAAGCAAATATCACTTCCACCTGCGTCTCTAGATCCCTGCTCAGGTGGTTGGATCAGCTTGAAAGTCACATCTCTCAAGGAACCCCTAGGGAGGAGTTGTTGGACTCCCTGCCCTTCCTTAGGAAAGCTACCAGATTTGAATAAATGTTTGTTTGTGTATGACCTGATGGAAATCCATTGACTATACTGGTTGATACTGAGGGTAATCTCTATATCTACAGTATATCACTGTTTACATATACCTGGCTAATTTGCATTGGGGATATGTTTTGTACATGTACATAGGTCTGTAATTGTGATTTGTATAGATGCAATTTTGTATCACAGCCCTAACAGTGTATTGTGCCATAAAGACTGCCTGATAATTGTATATGTAATTACATCATTAACCTGCTCTGTGGGTGCCTGCCGGCCATTTGGGTGCTAACCCTGTTGTTATTGTCCCTCCCTCTCCTCTGGTTTTTAATCAATAAATGTGCACTTTTCACTTCGATAGACATATGGTCGTATGGTGTGTATTTAATTTTCCAAGTCTACTATCGCAGGGTCCCCTTTTCCATCAGGATCCTCAGAAACTCAAGTTAGCTGCTTGGCTTCTGAAGCCGAAATACTGAAGACCCAGGGCCTTTCTGAGATGGTTATTGCAACCTTACAAAAAAGTCGGAAGCCAATTACAAGCTCCATTTACAATAAGATATGGAAGAGATTCTCCTCCTGGTGCAGCCCCAATCTGCCTGACCCATTTCAACCGAATATATGTGAGATTCTGGACTTCTTACAGAAGGGGCTGAATATGGGCCTCAAACTCAGTACCTTGAACGGCCAGGTCTCTGCCCTTAGTTCAGTCTTTAACATGGATCTAGCCAACCACCGCCTGATCAAACGTTTTATGGTGTCGGCTAATAGACTTTGCCTGACACAACGGGTTATTACATCCTCCTGGGACTTGAATGTGGTCTTTAATGGGCTCTCACGTACTCCTTATGAGCCCCTCTCGTCTTGTAGCATACGGTCTCTCTCACAAGACAGCATTTCTTGTTGCTATCACGTCTGCAAGAAGAATTGGAGAGCTGCAAGCCTTGTCCATCAGGGAACCCTGACAGTCTAGTCCTTCACCTCGATCCTTCCTTTCTCCCCAAAGTTGTCTCCAATTTTAATCGCTCTCAATCTGTTGTCCTACCTTCCTTCTATCAAAATCCAACAACACCGAAGGAAGAGGAATTTTACTTTGTAGATGTCCGCAGAATAGTTTTGCACTACCTAGATCTGACTGCGCCTTGGAGGATCAATCACAATTTGTTCATCCATCCATTTGGACGCAACAAGGGCAGAAAAGTGGCTAAAAGCACGATAGCCAATTGGATAAAGAAAGCTATTACTGAAGCCTACCTCTGTCAGAACCTGACACCTCCATCTGGATTTATGGATCATTCAACCAGCTTCACTTCGGTCTCCTGGGCTGAGCTATCAGTGGCCTCACCTGAGCAGATCTGCAAGGCAGCTACTTGGTCTTCTCTGCAAATTTTCACTAATTTATTGGCATTCCTCTTATGCTATCATGGAAGGTGACCAGAGAAAAAATTATTATTATTACCATTAATTTGGTTTCTAGGAACCTTCCACTACAGCACTTATTTCCCTCCCTATATTCTTTGATAATTCCTAGAATGTATTAAAGGTAACTGGTGCTATGGGTTCTTTGTAAGACACTGGTGAGTGGGAGGTGGGAGGGTCTTTTTAACCTCTCTTGTTCTTTCTGTCCCTATTAGGGTGTGGAGAGGCAACCTCCTATGCTGTTGTGGAAGGTTCCTAGAAACCGAATTAACAGTAAGAATAATTATTTTTTTCCTGGATACTTTGATATATCATTCTTGTTCAGCTTCTCCTTCTCTATATGATGCTGTATAGAATATATAAGAAAAGGAACCAAGAGACTGAATTAGATATACTAAGTAGGAGGACTATATTTTCTATTAATTTTGCAACTCATTCGATAAGTAAAAGTATGAGTTTTCATGGAAAACACAAAATTGTCTGGGTGACCCCAAACTTTTGAACAGTAGTATATATTACAAATAGAATCAGGAAGACAGCCAAATTTCTGTGTAAAGAAAGTTGCCCAAAATGTATAGGATGCAAAGTGGGGTCACTCACCTATGTCTAAATTGCTCTAGTGTGGTGCCAGAAAAGGACAGTCCAGACCCTGACACATGTTTACTCGGCTTCTTCTGAGGAACTGTCGCTAGATTGGAATATATATGTGATTCGGTTCTATATATGATGTAGATAAGACCTAATAGAGACCATACTGTGTTGTTTTGACTAGTTGCAAATTATAATTGCATAGATAGGATAGGGGGGAAGAGAAATCGGAGGAGGATAGGAAGAAGGTTTACAAATCTTTCAATACCTGGTTGCAATGTTTTAGAATTTATGCTGCAGTGATGGAGAAGAAATCCCCAGAATTATGCTCCGGTGTCTTTTAGGACGTGGATTCTGTGCTGGAAACGTACCGACCTTTTGGAGGCATTGCATGGTTGGTTTATGACGAAGCTTTTTGTCAGAGGTTTGCTGTGCAGCTCTTCTTGAAATGGGGATCCAAAGACGTCGTTCTTTGGCTCCATATGATGGTTCCTCAAAGACAGGTTGCGATGAAGCAATACATGGCACAACTGTGGCGCCCCACCAAGCAGGCGTCATAGAGGTGTACTGCACCCGTAAAAGAGGTGCAGATGCTCCAGCTGCAGGTGGATTCTAGGATGGTGGGTGGTACCCATTAACCAACACTCCCACACTAGATTACATGGTGGGAGGTTACCCGAGAGGGAATAAAATCACCTCTAGGGGGAACAAGAGGGTCTTTTGGGTCCTTGGAGGTTTTTGTCCTGGACCTCTAAGGCAGCAAGCTCAGGGTCTCTCGGCTGAGGGACCGGGGAAAGATGGAAGAGAGGGCTTAAGAAGGAAGCTTCTCCAGGAGCAGACAGCCTGAAGGGAATGAGGAACTTGAGGAAGTTTATCCCAGACAGCTTACCGGGCACTGGAGCCCGCACCTGTGGGATACTTTAGGACCACAGAAAATCCGGAGTCCCGTGGAGTCTACAATTCTCCCGGGCACCTGAGCAGACCAAAAGAGGGTACCAGGCACCGCCAAAGGAACGAGCGGCCAGCCAGCAGAGGGTTATAAAACGGAGGCAAGGGTGAGAGAAGGAAGGAGGTCAGGTTGGCTTCAAGTCACCAGGCTTCACACCACGACTGGGAAGCAGAAAAGGAACAGACGGAGATAGAGCAAGCAGTCACACCAAGGGTCCACCATACCACCTAGGATCTGCCTGCAGCCACCCTTTAAGCTACCTGTCCTCATAAAATCAAGAGTGCTGAACCGTACTTTTGTATTCGACTAATGCAAATGACAGTAAAGTACGCGGAGGAAAAGTGACTTTTGACTTTGCTTGTTTTCCTTTATCCTTCCTAGTGGTATTCCCGAGTGTAACTCGGGGTTAACTTTCACTGCTAGAAGCGGTAACCCCGAGTCACACTCGGGAATACTCGCGGCCGCTGCTCACTGTGCGGCCGCGGAGGATGGGATTGGGGGGTGCTGTCAGTACCCAGCACCGCCGCCCCTGTTACAGCCGCGGGTGAGTTCCCTTGGTGTGCTGTCAGTGCCCCGCCGCCCCTGCTACAGCCGCGGGTGAGTTCCGAGGAAGAGGTGCAGTCAGTGCCCAGCACCCGCCGCCCCTGCAGCAGCCGCGGGTGTCACCGCTGTGATCACCGGTGAGAGCCCCCTTCGGATGCTTCCATATGACTTCCTGGTTCCGTCTCTGTGAGCCGCAGCGGCTCATTGGAGGCTGAACTGGGCGGAAAATACAAATCTATAAAATTTCTGCCCATAAAAGAAATTTTTTACTAAAAACATGGTACCGCTTTTAGTACAAAATTCCTGACATAATCATACCGCCAGGGAGGTTAAATGAACTTGTTTCTATCCAGGAACGCTACCTCGGAGGTCCAGTCCTACCTGTGGAGGACTTCACCAACTTGCCACAGTATCATCAACCTCCGGCGGACTGTGGCGGCGCTGGTGGCATCTCACCAGAAACTACAGGTGGCGTCACGACAACTTTGTATATAATCTCCTGTAAATATTACCCCCTTTTTGGAAGATAGGCCCAGGACACGGGGTCAGGTGCGGCCACCACTCCCCGTGACAGCAGGAGCGTTAACCCTTGCAGCCTGACATCCGAGTACCACAGAGTCTAGGCGCAACATATCTTTTTCTGGCGTCACGAACAGGATCCTGTGCCCGGTGTTACCGGGTCCTGTGTGCCTACGAACTTTGAACTTGGACTTAAAACAAACTTTTTCTGCCATTTCTTAGCTCCAAAAATGGGTTCCCGCCATTACTGCAGGATGGCGCCGTAGCCATGTACTAAACACCATGTGCTGGCCCGGGGGTGTGCCTCAGCCCCTAGAAGGAGGGCCAAGACGGAGGTGCCAAAAAGTGTGGCCGCCCAGATTGCGATCAATCAATCAGGGGGGCGGCCCACAAGAAGTTCCTCGGGAGAGGCCGCCCATAAGAAGACAAACCCGAAAAGAAGGACAGAAACGAAAAGGCTCCTTCGGACCCGGCAGCATGGCGGCACCCCGTTGGAGAGACATTGTGCGCAATCTTGAGGAGCAAACCTGAGCAGCGCAGGATGACCCGGCAGTGGCGTCCCTCTTAGCATCCCCCTCTAAGGTTGACTACTGGAGGGATGCCTTTGGACGGCTCTGCCAGGAATGGAAGAAGCCCTGGCGTGGGTGTGCCGGCGGTGGAGCGCGGAGCGGACATATGAACTATCCTCTATGAGAGCAGACCGCGAGGCGCAAGAGGCGGCAGTGGCTGAACGCGCAGTTGTGGAGTACTGCGCCTCTCTACCACCTGTACCACCACCTGTTCAGACCCGGGACACGGGAGTTTAAACTGAACCCCCGGCTACACCACCATCCCGGTCCGACAGTTGTCTCCGGCTGGAGACAGCGCGGACATCCCCAACAGAACCAAATATTGTAGTCAAGGAGTAGTACAAAGATACCGATGAAGAGGAACCGGAGGACGCAGAGGGAGCCTCAGAAGGGAGCACCCCAGAAGATGCGTGGTGGACCGCGTGGCAGTGGCAGCGGCAGCAGCGAGGAGCCTCCACCATATTGAGCTCAGCGGAAACCCGAGTGGTGCCCAGAGTCCCAACCGGCAACAGTATCAATAACCCCAGCAGTCTCAATCAGTGTTGGATGAGAGAGACCAGCTGGCCAAAGATGACGGGAACAATGGTTCCAGCGAGAACAGGCAACCAGGCGACTTCGGGATGAGGCCAGATCAGAGCCCCCGCTTCCAATGGAGTTACATCACCTAGGAACTGTTATTTCCGTATACCAGGATGATGGCTGGGAATTTCTTCGGGAACCCAGACTAATAGACGATGTATTCTTTGCCATATGCGATGTGGAATCCCACCTGCGGAAAGGACACCCGAACAGAGACCTTTATAGAGGTGAGCAGGTTACATACGAGCGACACCCCGGGCCATTAGGCTGGTTCGCCATCAGGATTTCCCGCGTAGAGACTTTACCTTGAACCAGCAATAGACTTCCGTGTTGAGACATTGCCATGTAAATAGCCCCTTCCAGTAACCATGCTTCATATTTTAGTTTTTCCCAATTTTCGCAAGCCCTGAATGAAGAGAGTGTCCCCATTATTTTAAGCTGAAGACTCAGAGACTTTTATTTTGAACATTATTCCCTACTGTTTGATGTGTGCTGAATGAGCGTAGTTAGTATTGGTCCCCCTTGGGCCGAGTAGATAATGTCTTCCGTGCAGATAGTGACAGCCGGAGAGTAAGAGCTTTGCCGACAGGTGACCCGAGGACTGTGAAGTCTAATATACTAACTACTGCAATGTCCGTGTGTATATGTGTAACGTTCCAAGAAAGTGCCTCCCAGCAATGGGAAGAAATCTAAAAATGCTTTTCACTTCCCGGTAGACAGGTACTAATACTCGCGGACGAGTATATTCAATCAAGGGGGTATGTGGCGCCCCGCCAAGCAGGCGTCACAGAGGGGTACTACACCCGTAAAGAGGTGCAGATGCTCCAGCTGCAGGTGGATTCTAGGATGGTGGGTGTTACCCATTAATCAGCACTCCCACACTAGATTACACGGTGGGAGGTTACCCGGGAGGGAATAAAATCACCTCTAGGCTGAACAAGAGGGTCTTTGGAGGTTTTTGTCCTGGACCTCTAAGTCAGCAAGCTCAGAGTCTCTCAGCTGAGGGGCCGGGGAGAGATGGAAGAAGAAGAGAGGGCTTAAGAGGAAGCTTCTCCAGGAGCAGACAGCCTGAAGGGAGTGAGGAACTTGAGGAAGTTTATCCCAGACAGCTTACTGGACACTGGAGCCCGCACCTGTCCTCATACCATGAAGAGTGCTGAACTGTACTTTTGCATACGACTAATGCAAATGACAGTAAAGTACCTGAGGAAAAGTGACTTTTGGCTCTGCTTGTTTTCCTTTAAATGAACTTGTTTCAATCCAGGAATGCTGCCCTGGAGGTCCAGTCCTACCTGTGGAGGACTTCACCAACTTGCCGCAGTATCATCAACCTTCGGCGGACTGTGGCGGCGCTGGTGGCATCTCACCAGAAACTACAGGTGGCGTCACGACAACTTTGTATTTAATCCCCTGTAAATATCACCCCCTTTTTTGGAAGATAGGCCCAGTACACGGGGTCAGGCATGGCCACCACTCCCCGTGACAGCAGGAGCGTTAACCCTTGCAGCCTGACACCCTAGTACCCCAGAGCCTGGGCGCCACACAACCCATTTGGAAAGGATTGTGTTTGCGTTTAATGTGGCCTCGTGTAAGTGGCTACACAACTGTAGGTACCGCCATGAGTCTCATTCTGCGGAGGTTTGCATTCTGCACTGAAATGTTTTAAACAAACTGGTCAATCTAATGCTTCCTCAAAGGAGTCATTTCTTAAAAGCAACGACACCAGTGAGAATACAAGAAATGCTGCCTTGGCTATGTCGGTACTCTGACAGTCAGAATGCAGGGTTAATTAGGGACGGTTTTGTGAATGGGTTTTTTGTCCCAACCTTTGAGGGGTCAGGATGTACAGTGGTTAATAATTTGCTGTCAGCCCGTCGCTACCTGTTGGTCGTTCACAAAAAAATCTTTAAAGAACTTAAATTGGGGCACTGTTCAGGCCCCTTTCTCGTCCCTCCATTTGCAAATTTTAAGGCATCCCCATTGGGTGTGGTTCACAAGAAAGACCCGAGGGAATTACGCATGATTCATCATCTTTCATATCCCCTGGGTCTTCTATCAATGGCCAGGTGGATATGAACTTGGCATTGGTTAAATATGCATCGTTTGACTTGGTCATTGATTTATTGCCGTATGCCAGGAAGGGCGCGCTGTTGGCAAAAACAGACATTAATGCTATGTTTCAGCTGTTGCTGGTAGCCCCAGCGGGTTTTAATCCTTTAGGTATTGTTTTCGACGGGTTTTATATTTTTGACAGATGTTTGCCTATGGGCTTTGCATTCTCATGTTTTATTTTGAGGCGTTCTCTTCATTTTTACAGTGGTGTGTTCAGTTGATTTTTCCTGGACCCATTATTTTGATGATTTTTGTAGGTCCCTCTAACACGGATGATTGTCCCCTCCTTTTGTCAACATTTTTGCGGTTGATGTGATGATTGAGTGCTCCAATCGCTGATAAAAAGACAGTGCTGCCGTGTTGCATTCTGGAATATTTAGGGATTATCATTGACTCTCATAAAATGGAATATCGTCTTCTGTCAGAAAAAAAATTCAGAAATTGAAAGACATGGTTGATGATTCTTTGTTCCGGGATCACGCGTTGCTGAAACTATTTCAATCCCTGCTTGGCAGCCTTATCTTTTGTCTCAGGGTGATCCCTGTGGGTTGGGCCTTTTTAGGTTTTTTAGGTACTCTGTACGACTCGAGTAAAAGTTTTACGTCCCCTAGGGCACAGATTGATATTTCCCCTGACATTAAGGGTGATTTGGCGGTTTGGTCTCAGTTTTTTCAAGATTTTAACAGTGTGACTTGGCGGCAGAGCTAGTTTATTCCCGCTGCCACAATTTCTTTGTGTTCTGTTTGCGAGTCAGGTCTCTGTCTATATTTTTCTGGTCAATAGGTGTCCCAAGGATGGCCTGCTCGGTCACGGGAACAATTTAGTGAGAATTCGATGCTTCAGGATGTATTTGCGGTTTTGATAGCATTTTCGCTCTGAGGTGGACAGCTACAAAATAGGAGCATCTTATTAGAGGTTAGTTTACAAGGAGCCTGTATGGCTGTTAACATGCTAACCTCTAAGAATAAGTCCGTTACTGCCTTATTTAGGAAGTTAGTTCTGGTTTTATTGGAAGGTAACATTTGGGAAAAGGCAGATGTATGGATTTCAAGACTAGAGGGGTCATGTACTCCTTTTTTTTTTTTTTTTTCTCGTCATCTTCTCCAGCAATTCAAGACCCTCATTCTAGAACTGAGTGTGGAAGGTCTGTCTTGCCCTGCACATCTCTGGGACTTGATCTAGATCTCGTACCGCAATTCATCATAAACTCACTGGCTCCTTGCACATATTCAGACTATTCTACCATGTGGGGTAAATGTTTTTTTTTTGCCATTCCAATGCCTTACCATGCCACCAATGTTCTGTTGAGTCAGCCCTGCCATTCCTTTAATCTTTAATCAAGGAAGGCATGTCATATGCGTCTATATCCAATTCTTTAGCCGGAGTGTCATTTTTCTAGATGCCTTATGGGGATCTTCCTCTCACTGAGTTATTTCCAGTTAAAGGGACACTGTCACGTGATTTTTCAGTACGATAATAATATTATCTTTGAATAGTGCCTGAGCAGACCTTTTAAAATCATCATCAAAATTATCAGCATCTTTACACCCTGCAGAGAGCTGCTGCATTAGTCCTGTCCCATTATAAGCTGAGACTTTTAGTCCTGGCTGTATAAACTGTGAAATAATTATGCATGCCTTCTCTGCAGCTCTCTCCTCTCCTCCTCTCCTCCTCCCTCCTCTCTCCTCCCTCTGCTCTCAGTTCTGTGTGATTTCACTTTCTGGAGCTACTGTTCTGTTCAGGACACAGAGGGAGAAAGCTACAGGTCTGTCTTATCTAATCTAGACTCCATTTGTTTCTTAAAAAAGGAATATGTGCTGTGAGAGATCCTGTGTTTTTCTGATCTCTTGGTTTTGCTGCAAAGAGAGTAGAGAGGAGGATACAGCCCGACCCCACTGATCTCCTGTGCTGTGATGTGACATGCATATTCATCTATGGGGAGGGAATAGCAGAGAACTAAGTGGATCATTCACTGTGAGTGACAGATGGAATGATTGTCTTTATCTGAAGTTTCCAGAGGATAGGAGGGAAATATACATAAAAGAAATACATACCGTATATACTCGTGTATAAGCCGAGTTTTTCAGCCCAAAAATTGGGCTGAAAAGTCCCCCCCTCGGCTTATACACGAGTATGCTGTGGGGGCTGCACCGGTGGCTGGAGGAGGCAGGAGGGGGCCGCAGTGACCGCAGGCGGTCACGTGGGGCCGCCTCATTAGTGCAATGAATATGCACGGCATCCCCCGTCCATCAGCGGCGGGGGGATGCCGTGCATATTGCACTACACAGGCCCCCACCAGTAACACACAGCCCCCCTCCTTAGTATGTCCCCCCCAGGCTGCGGCACCTGTTAAAATAACAAACTTTAATACATCACCTTCCGGCGCAGCTCCTCCGCTCCTCCGGTCCCGGCTTCTTCTTCTTGCTTCCGGTGTCGTGACCGGGCGCAGGAGATGACGTCATTTCCTGCGCGCGGTCACAGAAGCCGGCACAAGAAGGAAGAAGAAGCCGGGACCGGAGGAGCGGAGGAGCTGCGGCGGAGAGGTGATGTATTAAAGTTTGTTATTTCTAACAGGTGCCACAGCCTGGGGGGGACATACTAAGGAGGGGGGGCTGTGTGTTACTGGTGGGGGTCAGTATACCACCACTGGGGGGCCTGTATACTACCACTGGGGCTGTATATACCTCTGGGGGGCCTGTATACTACCACTGGGGCTGTATATACCTCTGGGGCTGCTGTATACTACCACTGGGGCTGTATATACCACTGGGGCTGCTGTATATTACCACTGGGGCTGTATATACCACTGGGGGGCCTGTATACTACCACTGGGGCTGTATATACCTCTGGGGCTGCTGGATACTACCACGGGCTGTATATACCTCTGGGGCTGCTGTATACTACCACTGGGGCTGTATATACCTCTGGGGCTGCTGGATACTACCACTGGGGCTGCTATATACTACCACTGGGGTCTGTATATACCTCTGGGGCTGCTGGATACTACCACTGGGGCTGTATATACCTCTGGGGCTGCTGAATACTACCACTGGGGCTGTATATACCTCTGGGGCTGCTGGATACTACCACTGGGGCTGTATATACCTCTGGGGCTGCTGGATACTACCACTGGGGCTGTATATACCTCTGGGGCTGCTGGATACTACCACTGGGGCTGTATATACCTCTGGGGCTGCTGGATACTACCACTGGGGCTGTATATACCTCTGGGGCTGCTGGATACTACCACTGGGGCTGTATATACCTCTGGGGCTGCTGGATACTACCACTGGGGCTGTATATACCTCTGGGGCTGCTGGATACTACCACGGGGGCTGTATATACCTCTGGGGCTGCTGGATACTACCACTGGGGCTGTATATACCTCTGGGGCTGCTGGATACTACCACTGGGGCTGTATATACCTCTGGGGCTGCTGTATACTACCACTGGGGCTGTATATACCTCTGGGGCTGCTGGATACTACCACGGGGGCTGTATATACCTCTGGGGCTGCTGTATACTACCACTGGGGCTGTATATACCTCTGGGGCTGCTGGATACTACCACTGGGGCTGTATATACCTCTGGGGCTGCTGTATACTACCTCTGGGGCTGTATATACCTCTGGGGCTACTTTATACTACCACTGGGGCTGTATATACCTCTGGGGCTGCTGGATACTACCACTGGGGCTGTATATACCTCTGGGGCTGCTGTATACTACCACTGGGGCTGTATATACCTCTGGGGCTGCTGATACTACCACTGGGGCTGTATATACCTCTGGGGCTGCTGTATACTACCACTGGGGCTGTATATACCTCTGGGGTTAGTGGATACTACCACTGGGGCTGTATATACCTCTGGGGCTGCTGGATACTACCACTGGGGCTGTATATACCTCTGGGGCTGCTGTATACTACCACTGGGGCTGTATATACCTCTGGGGCTGCTGTATACTACCACTGGGGCTGCTGTATATACCTTTGGGGCTGCTGTATACTACCTCTGGAGCTGCTGTATACTACCTCTGGGGATGCTGTATACTACCACTGGGGCTGCTGTATATACCTCTGGGGCTGCTGTATACCACACTGCTGGGGGCTGTATACCTGTGCTGGGGTCCACCCTCGGCTTATACACGAGTCAATAGGTTTTCCCAGGTTTTGGGGGCAAAAGTAGGGGGGTCGGCTTATACACGGGTTGGCTTATACACAAGTATATACGGTAAATAGATTAGAGTGAGGAATTAGAAAATGATAGCAGTTACATGTGGATTTTTGACCTGACAGTTTTCCTTTAAGCAATTCTTGAAAGGCTATAAAAAAGTTGTTTTTTGAAAGGATGACAGGTGCCTGATAACTGTGGAGCTATTATCTAAACTATGGTCTGTTTTTGGATTAGTATGTTTTGACTCTTATGAAGTCGCAATGTTTAGGGCTATATTTACTTTGACCTTTTTTGCGGCATTACTAGTAGGAGAAGTCTTGTCTGTCTGTGAGCAAGCAATGTCTGTCTTGGCTTTTCCTAGCGGATGTATCAATTTAAAGCACTAGTCTCAACATACAGTTGCGACTGTCAAAAACTGACCAATTAGGTCCCAGTGCGTCCATTCTACTCAGTGGATTGGGTGACGAGGCCATATACCCGGTCAAGAATATGTCAAACTGGCTCCCGTGTAGAGGGTCTTCTGCTGGCCCACTGTTTTTGCATAAGAATGGCACTCCGGCTACAACTTTTCAATTTAAGGTGTTATTGAAGGAGTGTTTGCATAAATTGCAGTTGACTGACATGAGACTGACTTCCCACTCCTTTCGAATCGAGACGGCTACAGAGGCCATGATGTAAGGCATGCTGGCTGACTCAATCAAATGTATTGGCAGATGAAAGTCTAACGCATATAAGGCTTATATTCGACCTAAGTTGGTATTTACCTGTTGAATTGTTTTTTGTAGGACCTAGGGTCGTGTGGATTATCAGCCACTCTTTTGTGTATTGGGCACAACAAAGAGCAGCGAGACAAAGATATACTGAAAAGTTGTCTTTTTCCGTTCAGGAGGTCCAGGTGTATTGGCATGGGGTAAGGGGTCTTCATTGGGGTATGATTAGTAAGGTAGTGGTAGACCTATTAGGCCGACTTCTTTGGCCTGAACTTATTATTTTTCATGCCGCCGGCAATGACAGGCAAGCTTAGGACCCTGGACCTGTTGTGGAGCATGAAAAGGGATCTTTGTTGGATATCCCAGCAGCTTCCAGATTCGACTTTGGTCTTCTCTGAGATCATTTCAAGATTATCTTGGAGAATGGAGGAACTTATTTTCTTGGAGAAGATAACAAAGAAAATGAATAGGGATATGGCAAAATTCCTGCCAATATTAGGGGGTTTCTCACACCGGCATCATGAGTTACAAGGTTTTGTGGAGGGTCTATACAGGGCAGACAAGGTGCATATATCAGATATTGAACTTGACATTTTTAATGTTGGTTTTCAGAGCATTGTGGAGGCTTGTTTGCAGAGTTGGTTGTGGGGGACCTCTACTCTGTGAGTCTCGGTCCATTGGGATGGTTACCCAGCATTTCTGGGTGGACCTATTTTTAAATTTGTTTGATATGGTTTATTTAAAGAGGACCTGTCACCCTCCTGGTGCATGGCAATCTAAATGCACCACTGAATGCAGCTTGTCAGCTGCATTCAGGGAAGGGGTCCCCATGGCTGCAGCCCCCTGTACCCTGAGAAATAGACTTTATAAAGTGTACATATAGTGAGTCTGGAGGTACTTAACGAGTGATGAGTCATCTCTCTTGCTGGTGTCCTCCCCGCCTCCCCACCTCCAGACCCTTCAGTGCCGCCTCCTTTATTTGTCTCCCCTCTCGGCCGCTCAATACTGCTCTGCTTTTGAACTCAAGCAGATGCAGAGAAAGCAATGGACGGGACCGGGTCCCAGCAGCTGACACGCCTCCTGCCGGTGATGTCAGCACCGGAGCCCGCCCTGCTCCAGCTTATGTATGTACAGCAGGGTGGGCTCCGGCACTGACGTCACTGGCAGGAGGCGTGTCAGCCAGCGCCGGAGCCCGCCCTGCTCCAGCTTATGCGTACACAGCAGGGCAGGCTCCAGCACTGGCTGACATGCCTCCTGCCGGTGACATCAGCATCGGAGTCCGCCCAGCTGTACATACATAAGCTGGAGCAGGGCGGGCTCCGGCTCTCACATCACTGGCAGGAGGTGTGGCAGCTGCCGGGACCCAGTCCCGCCCATTGCTTTCTCTGCATCTGCTTGAGTTCAAAAGCAGCATTGAGTTGCTGAGAGGGGAGACAAGTAAAGGAGGCGGCACTGAGGGATCTGGAGGTGGCACACAGAAGGCTGGAGGTGGGGAGGACACCAGCAAGAGCAATGACTCATCACTCAGTAAGTCCCTCCGGAATCACTATAAGTATACACTTTATAAAGGGTTCTCAGGGTACAGGGAAACTGGAGCCATGGGGGACCCCTTCCCTGAATGCAGCTGACACATTGCATTCAGTGGGGTGACAGGTCCTCTTTACAGTATTTATGATATTTATGAACAATTTTATGGAATTAAATTATAATATTTTTATTCAATTTTATGGAATTAAATTATAATATTTTGTAAGACTTAATAAAGTATCGACCAACATATTTAATTTTTCTCACCATGCTTTGAAGTTTTTGTGTCATTATTTTTGTCATGTTAAGAAACAGGTTAAATGGATTTTATTAAAATATGGACCTTGTTGCCTCATGGTCGCATCCATGTCCATTTTTATATGTGGTGCTGTGATCTTCTGTGCCCATCTTCAATAGGCACCTCTCTCTTGATCATGTATGCTTTTATATATTGTAATACCAGTTTACATTCACTTGATGGTTATCAAAAATAAAAATCAGCATTTTGGAAGAAAACCTCTCCAAAATGTTTACTTTACTGATATCTTAAAGGATACATAGAGACTCCTGTTCTCTCTTTGTTAGGCTGGCTTCACACTACGGTTTTCAGCTGTCAGGTTCTGTCAGGTTTGAACCAGACAGAACCTGATCCGGTTTTGCCCCCATGTGTCCCTATGGTGCCGGATTAGTCCTATTTGGCCATCTGTTGTTTTTGACCCAAACTGAATTTGTCCAGTTTTACACTAGGCACAAAATCGGAGTAAGCATCATTTTTTGTGTCGGTACAAAAAAGTAACAAAACCAGATCCTCACGGATTCGGGGCAATCTGGCGCCCATAATACGGGAGTGTATGGGTGCCGGATTCGTTAAAATATTGGATCGTCACGGTGGTCTGGCCATGAGAAGGGAATGACGCTAGAAACAGAGCTCCCGCTTCTCGACCGGCAAAAAGCCCTTATAACACAGTTGTGACCTAAGCTACACTCACCTTATGTCGGCGAAAAGGAAAAGTAATTGGCCAGCTACTACTACGGGACCTCCGGTGCAATTTACCGCCAGTTCCTGAGAAGCTCTGGAAAGAAGCCCTTGGTGAGCACAGTGCCAAATATGGTGGTTCCTGCCCTCCATACAAGCAATCAGAGAGACATGGCGAGCAGCTGCAGCCACGAAGTGGGAGACCCGATAGACCTGCTCTCCTCTGACCCACGGATCCAGCAGCTTGTAACTTACAACAAAAACCCACGTAAACCAACGAGTGCCAGATCCATGTCGGCAGACTCTGGGGGAAGCCGCTTGCTGGAGGAGAAGACTGCTAGCTCTCGGCAATCACATGGGAGTGGAGGTAATGTGGAGGAGCGGAGGTAATATATATATATATACAATCATATGAAAAAGTTTGGGCACCCCTCTTAATCTTACTCTTTTTTTTTTTTGTTTAAAATTGTTTTTTTTTTTGCAACAGCTATTTCAGTGTGATATATGTAATAACTGATGGACACAGTAATATTTCAGGATTGAAATGAAGTTTATTGTACTAACCGAAAATGTGAAATATCCTGGATGAAGGTATTTTTGACCATTCCTCTTTACAAAACAATTCCAGTTCAGTTAAGTTTGATGGTCGCCGAGCATGGACTGCCCGCTTCAAAACATCCCACAGATGTTCAATGATATTCAGGTCTGGGGACTGGGATAGCCATTCCAGAACATTGTAATTGTTCCTCTGCATGAATGCCTGAGTAGATTTGGAACAGTTTTTTGGATCATTGTCTTGCTGAAAGATCCATCCCCGGCGTAACTTAACTTTGACACTGATTCTTTAACATTATTCTCAAGATCTGCTGATACTGGTGGAATCCATGCGACCTCAAATTAACAAGATTCCGTGCCGTCATTGGCCACACAGCCCCAAAGCATGATGGACCCTCCCCAAATTTGACACTGGGTAGCAGTCGGGGAGTATAATCTCTTTGAGCCTTTAGTTACAAGTGGTATCAAGCAACAATGCTTATATAACCCAATAAAGATTTCTGGTGTCAAATACTTCCTCAAGAGGAAAGGACGCAACCCATTGGGGGCACCATACTCTGAATTCAAGTGTGCTATTCAGCAAAAGAGTTAACCCAAATTACCTGTACATTGTACCTAAGCCGTCCAGGGAAACCTTCCCTTCTTGTATTTAACCCATTCTTTCTCTTTCCCTTAAGAGTTCACCTGTCCAGAGTACACTTTACAATACTTAAAGCTTCAATTTTTCAGGCATTATATAGATATGGGTTCCTTAAAGATAGGATCCTTAATGTGAGGGGATTTAACACGCCCCAAAAAAGAGCACAGGTTCTAATGGACATGCACAGACAGGGTGTATAAATTTTGTTTCTCCAAGAAAAACATTTTAAAACGGGACATGTGCCATCCATTGGAGGCAGGTATTTTACATTGTGGATCCATAGTACAAATCCCGAGTCCAGAACAAAGGGGGTGTCAATTGCAATACATAGGAGAATGAACCTCGCAATAATGGATTCGGTGGTTGATGAAGGGGGCTTATTCGTTTTTCTTATGTAATGCTAATTAGTCTCCATGACCACCTTCTTTCTGCCAACCCGGGGATCACCATGGGCAAAAGAATAGGGCAGTGGTCCGACAGGATAATGTTTCCTATCGTGGCCTCAGACCTCCAAGAGAGAATCCCATGACTAACCAAGAACAGATCTATTCTGCTATAGGAACTGGGGTCCTAGAGAAGAAGGTATAGTCCTTACCCTTATGGTTGAGGATCCTCCACACATCGATTAGGCTGAAGGCACATCATCCGACATGGATCCCAGTGCCTCGCACGAGTGCAATGCGAGATAAACTCGCATTGCACTAGGACAAGTGCTTTTCTATCATGTCAGGCACACTGGTGCGCATTTTAAGCACTGAACTCGCAAAGCGAGTTTCAGTCGCGGCATGCTGCGACTGCATGCGAGTTGTACGCATGAGCCATCAATAGAAACATGAAAAACATGAAAAAACACACTTCCGGCACACACGGCAGACCACCGGGAGCCAAAGCCCGCAGGCTGCGCAGAGCCTCCTGTCGGTACTGAGGCTGTGATCCCGGCTGTGATCTCTGCAACAGCCGGGACCTGTGTGCGGCTTCACCCGCCGAGCTGCTGGTGGTGGGGGCGGATGCACTCCCCCTCTTCAGGCCTCCCCCTTCTCTAGATGGCCCCCACCTGTCACTGCCCCCCACCCCGATGCCGGGTCTGTTCATCCGCCGCGCTGCTATTGGCGGGGGCGGATGCCCTTCCCCTCTTCAGAGCTCCCCCTTCTCCGTTCGGCCCCCACCTGTCACTGCCCCCCCACCCCCGTTGCCGGGTCTGTTCACCCGCCGCGCTGCTGGCGGCGGGGGCGGATGCCCTCCTCCTTCTCCAAACGGCCCCCACCTGTCACTGCCCCCCACCCCCGTTGCCGGGTGTGTTTGCGGCTTCACGCGCTGCTGGCGGCGGGGCGGGGGCGGACGCCCTCCCCATCCCTGGATGGCCCCCACCTGTCCCTGCCGTTCACCCCCCCCCCCATCCCCGTGTCCGATCTTACCGCTCCTCGATCCCGCCGGTGTAGCTGCCGCTCTGCCTCCTCTCCTCGCTGGAACGCCCCTCCTCCAGTGCTGCTCCGCCCAGAGGTAAGTACCGAATGAATGAATGAATGAATTAATGATTGATTGAGTGAGTGGGTTCATGGATGGATGGATGTGTGGATGCGTGGGTGTGTGGGTGCGTGGGTTAGTGGATGCGTGGGTTAATGGATGTGTGGGTGCGTGGATTAGTGGATGTGTGGGTGCATGGGTTAGTGGATGCGTGGGTTAGTGGATGCGTGGGTTAGTGGATGCGTGGGTTAGTGGATGCGTGGGTTAGTGGATGCGTGGATGCTTGGGTGCGTGGGTACGTGGATGTGTGGGTACGTGGATGCGTGGGTACGTGGATGCGTGGGTACGTGGATGTGTGGGTGCGTGGGTTAGTGGATGCGTGGGTACGTGGATGCGTGGGTACGTGCATGCGTGGGTACGTGGATGCGTGGGTACGTGGATGCGTGGGTACGTGGATGTGTGAATGTGTGGGTGCGGGGATGTGTGGATGCGTGGATGTGTGGGTGCGTGGGTTAGTGGATGTGTGGGTGCATGGGTTAGTGGATGTGTGGGTGCGTGGATGTGTGGGTGCGTGGATGTGTGGGTGCGTGGATGTGTGAGTAAGTGGATGTGTGGGTAAGTGGATGTGTGGGTGCGTGGGTTAGTGGATGCGTGGGTACGTGGATGCGTGGGTACGTGGATGCGTGGGTACGTGGATGCGTGGGTACGTGGATGTGTGAATGTGTGAATGTGTGGGTGCGGGGATGTGTGGGTGCGTGGATGCGTGGATGCGTGGATGCGTGGGTTAGTGGATGCGTGGGTTCGTGGGTTAGTGGATGCGTGGGTTAGTGGATGCGTGGGTTAGTGGATGCGTGGGTTAGTGGATGCGTGGGTACGTGGATGCGTGGGTACGTGGGTGCGTGGGTTAGTGGATGCGTGGGTTAATGGATGTGTGGGTGCGTGGATTAGTGGATGTGTGGGTTCGTGGGTTAGTGGATGCGTGGGTTAGTGGATGCGTGGGTACGTGGATGCGTGGGTACGTGGATGCGTGGGTACGTGGATGCGTGGATGCGTGTGTGTGCGTGGATGTGTGTGTGCGTGGGTTAGTGGGTGCGTGGATTAGTGGATGTGTGGGTGCATGGGTTAGTGGGTGCGTGGATGTGTGGGTGCGTGGATGTGTGGGTAAGTGGGTAAGTGGATGTGTGGGTGCGTGGGTTAGTGGATGCGTGGGTTAGTGGATGCGTGGGTGCGTGGGTACGTGGATGTGTGGGTACGTGGATGTGTGGGTACGTGGATGTGTGGGTATGTGGATGTGTGGGTACGTGGATGTGTGAATGTGTGGGTGCGGGGATGTGTGGTTGCGTGGATTAGTGGATGTGTGGGTGCATGGGTTAGTGGATGCGTGGGTGCGTGGATGTGTGGATGTGTGGGTGCGTGGGTTAGTGGATGCGTGGGTTAGTGGATGCGTGGGTTAGTGGATGCGTGGGTTAGTGGATGCGTGGATGCATGGGTGCATGGATGGATGTGTGCGTATGTGTGACTGCATGTGTGGATGTGTGCACGAATGGATGTGTACATGCGTGGATAATGGATGGATGGATGCAACAAGGTATCAAGTGTCCTCTTCTAGTCTCAGGGATCATAGTCATGGTGCACTGTATGACAGATCATTGCCATACAGTGCACCATAACTCTGACCCCAGAGACTGTAGGAAGAGGACACTTGATCCCTTGCTGCAATCTCTGGAGCAGAGGCGATCGAGCATCGTGGGACCTTCGTTGTGGACTACGTCGGAGGCGATCGAGCGTCGCGGGACCTTCGTTATGGACTACGTCGGATCTTTCTAATAAAGATGGAGTCTGAATTTTGTTTGTGTTTTTTTTGCAAATAAAAATATTTTACTCTGTGTGCATTTATTGACTACTTACCAGAGATTCCTAATGGCGGGTCTAACATTGGCCCAATATTATGAATCTCGGGCTTAGTGCCAGCTGCCAATAAAAAGCTGGCATTAACCCCTTTATTACCCAGTTTGCCACCGGCACCAGGGCAACTGGAAGAGCATGGGTACAGCACCAGAAAATGGCGCTTCAATAAATGCGCCATTTTCTGGGGCGGCTGCGGGCTGCAATTCGCAGCATGGGGGGCCCAGAACGCTTGGGCCTCTCCATGCTGCGGATTCCAGCCCCCAGCTGTCTAGTTGTACCTGGCTGGACTAAAAATATGGCGGAGCCCCACGTCATTTTTTTTTTCTAGAATTTGTTCTAGAAATAAAAAAATGGGATTCGCTGTATTTTTGGTTGCCAGCAAGGTACAACAAGGCAGCTGGGGGTTGGTGGCAGTCTGTAGCTGCCAAGTTGTACCTGGCTGGACCAAAAATATGGCGAAGCCCCACGTCATTTTTTTTAATTACTTCTACCAATAAAATGACATGGAGCTTTGCCATATTTTTGGTAGCCAGCCAGGTACAACTTGGCAGTTGGGGGGCTGCAATCCTCATCATAGAGAGATCCAAATGTTGTGGGCCCCTCACGCTGCAAATTGCAACCCACAGCCACCTCAGAAAATAGCGCATTCATTGGAGGTGCCATTTTCTGGTGCTGTACCCCAACTCTTCCAGTTGCCCTTGCGCTGGTGGCAATGCTGGTTGCACACAGGGCTCTCCATGCGCGACATGGTGTCCGTTAACAATTGTTAGCGGACACCATGTTGCATATGGAGAGCCCCTGTGTGCCTAAACATTGGAGCTCCCCCACAAGTGACCCCATTATGCATCTGGATTTGTTCCTTGGGGGTCTAGTTTCCAAAATGGGGTCACTTGTGGGGGAGCTTGAATGTTGAGGCACACAGGGGCTCTCCATACGCGACATGGTGTCCGCTAACAATTCCAATTGTTAGCGGACACCATGTCGCGTATGGAGTGCCCCTGTGTGCCTCAGCACTGGAGCTCCCACACAAGTGACCCCATTTTGGAAACTAGACCCCCAAGGAACAAATCTAGATGCATAATGAGCACTTTGAAGCCCCAGGTGCTTCACAATTTGATCCGTAAAAATAAAAAAATAAGATTTTTGTGGAAGAAAAATATTTTTTTCATTTTTACGGATCAATTTGTGAAGCACCTGGGGCTTCAAAGTGCTCATTATGCATCTAGATTTGTTCCTTGGGGGGTCTAGTTTCCAAAATGGGGTCACTTGTGGGGGAGCTCCAATGCTGAGGCACACAGGGGTTCTCCAAACGCGACATGGTGTCCGCTAACAATTTGAATGGAAATCAGCTCAAATTGTTAGCTGACACAATGTCGCGTTTGGTGAGCCCCTGTGTGCCTAAACATTGGAGCTCCCCCACAAGTGACTCCATTGATTGACAAATAAGTGGCAGCAAATCAGTGCAGTCTTGACACCAGGAGAAGGTGCTAGTCTGTCGGATCGCAGTAGGAATGAAAAAATCTCACTAGCACCCCACTAGCACCACACTAGCACACACTAGCACCGCACTAGCACCGCACTAGCACTACTACACGCATCAAACTCGCATCAGTATTGCGCTTCAAAAACGCGCCGTTTTAGAGGGATCAGTGTGCCTTCAGCCTTAATTTGAGTTTGTGAAGACGTTTCTGTAGCACCTTCACCTGTCTAGGTGGGACTGCTCCCCTTCCAGATGAAGAATCCGCTGAGGGGTCAAAGATAAAATTAAAATAACCCCCAATGATAACCTGTCCCTTCGCAAATTCTGTTAACTTAAATAGGAGGGATCTACACACCCTGGTCTGCTCTCTGTTCGGTAGGTACCAATTTGCAAGAGTCAATATTGTTTCTGCTACTAAGCACTGCTCTCACGGGCTGAACGCTCAGCACCGTGCAGAAAAGCAGAAACTGAATCCTGTAAAAAAACAGGATCGGAGGGCATATTTACCCACACTTTCTGCTCATCCTGTTCTGTCCAGTGGATCCTGCAAAACACCGGACAGAACCTGACAGCTGAAAACCATGGTTTGAAGCCGGCCTTAATATCTATGGAATATATCCGACTTCATCTACAGTGTGAAAGGGGTCCCTTCAAATGGGTAGTCCAGGTTTTCCATAAAAGTCTGCAGTCACTCTATTCACTCTAACTTGAGGCTTGTGAATCCTCAAAGTGCACACTGCCAGGATTCTCTTGTGTTGACAGCAAGATAAAGCGTTCAGGGTGTGACATGCATCTGACTACAGTAGATGTGGCCTTGCTTGATTCCTGTGTAGAGAGCAGAGCTATACACATCCAGTTTTATGTCGCATTCCTGCGGTCACATAACCGCTTGACCTCAGTGCTTGTCCAAAGACTCCTGACACACGTGTGGTCAAGATTCACAATTCTGCAATTTTGCAGACTGACTGTAGGATTTTGCGATATACCTGGCCCACCCATGACTGTTCTCCTGCCATATTTTAGGCAGCACCCCATGGTTCACGTGTATCCTCAGTTATGTGGCCAATGGACGTACTGTAGAACCTTGCAGGTATAATATTGGTGGATCAAACTGGTCTTGGGCCAAGTGCACATGTTGAGTATTTGTTTTTTTTTTTTTTATTATTTTACTTAAGTATTTATAAGCCAAAACTAGGAGTGGATAAATAATGTAGAAGTGGTGACCGTCTTTCTATTAGGCTACGTGCACACGCTGAGTATTTGATGAGTTTTTTACCTCAGGATTTGTAGACAAATCCAGGAGTGGAAAAGTCTTAGGGCCGCTTTACACACACCAACTTCTGTGTCCAACTTCTGAACAGATCTCTGGTTGCAGTGAAATCATGGACACATTGCTCCATTTTGTACACAGCCACAAAATGGAAAAATATGTCCATGATTTCACTGCAACCAGAGATCTGTTCAGAAGTTGGACACAGAAGTTGGTGTGTGTAAAGCGGCCGTAATAGAAACACCTGCACCACTTCTGTATTTAATCATCTACTCCTGGTTTTGGCTACAAATCCTGAGGTAAAAAACTAATCAAATACTCAGCGTGTGCATGTTGTCTTATTACTTTTCCTTCTCATTGTCCCAGTCCTCGTTTTGACTTAGGCCACATGCACACGTTTGAGTATTTGATGAGTTTTTTTACTTCAGGATTTGTAGCCAAAACCAGGAGTGGATAATTAAATACAGAAGTGGTGCAGGTGTTTCTATTAGACTTTTCCTCTGATTGCTCCACTCCTGCTTTTGTCCACAAAGCCTGAGGTAAAAAACTCATCAAATACTCAGCGTGTGCACGTGGCCTTAGGCTGCCTTCAGATTTGTAGATGCCTCCGCAGCGTTTTGCGGAGGCATCTGCAAGCATCTGCATGCAGACCGCAGCCCCTATGTTTATAATGGAGCGCACGGCGGTCTGCAGATGCTTGCAGACCGCCGTGCGCTCCCATCGCCCGCTATGAGTGTTCTGTGCGCAGGCGGATGCCTGCGCACAAATCACACACTCTCGCCCGCACCAGGGACGCAAATGTCGCGTCCCTGGTGCGGACGAGACTGTGTGATCTGTGCGCAGGCATCTGCCTGCGCACAGATCACTCATGGCGGGCAATGGGAGCGCACGGCGGTCTGCAAACATCTGCAGACACTGTGCGCTCCATTATAAAGATAGGGGCTGCCGTCTGCATGCAGAGGCTTGCAGATGCCTCCGCAAAATGCTGCGGAGGCATCTGCAAATCTGAAGGCAGCCTTAGGCTGGCTTCACACTGCAGTTTTTCACTGATCAGTGTCCATCAGTGTTTGGGTGCCAAAACCAGGAGAGGAACTAGGAAAGGAACTTGCAGAGAAAAACTATAAAGGTACCGTCACACGCGGCAATTTTGCAAGCAATTTCACTGGCAATTTGCTGGTTGTAGTGAAATCATGGATACATGGTTCTGTTTTGTTGCCTTGTAGAAATGGAACCATGTATCCATGATTTCACTGCAACCAGCAAATTGCCAGTGAAATTGCTTGCAAAATTGCCGAGTGTGACGGTACCTTTAGGGTAGGGACACACTTCAGTTCCTGATCAGTTTTCCTCATCAGTTTTCCTGATCAGTGTTCATCAGTTAGTGTGCCAAAGCCAGAAGTGAACCTTGCAGAGAAAAAGTATAATTGAAAGGTTGACACCTGTGGTGGGTTTTGGAGTCACTCCTGGTTTTGGCACACAAACTGATGAACACTGATCAGGAAAACTGATCAGGAATTGAAGTGTGTCCCTACCCAAATGGTGGGTTTACACACACCAACTTATCTGTCCAACTTCAGACCAACTTGCTGGTTGCAGTGAAATCATGGACACATTGCTCCATTTTGTGGGCTGTGTACAATAGAACAATGTGTCCATGATTTCACTGCAACCAGCAAGTTGGTCTGAAGTTGGACAGATAAGTTGGTGTGTGTAAACCCACCATAAGTGAAAGATTGACACCTGTTCTGAGTTTTGGAGACACTCCTGGTTTTGGCACCCAAACACTGATGGACACTGATCAGTGAAAAACTGCAGTGTGAAGCCAGCCTAACAAATACTGAGGTAAAACATAATCGCCAAATCCTTAATGTGAGCACGTGGGCTTAGGGTGATCTTCCTCTAACGTGATCTGGTTTTGTTTTAAGGCCACTTCACACACACAGATATCTGAGTCCAATATCTGAACAGATCTCTGGTTGCAGTGAAATCATGGATACATTGCTCCATGTTGTACACAGCCACAAAATGGAGCAATGTATCCATGATTTCACTGCAACCAGAGATCTGTTCAGATATTGGACTCAGATATTTGTGTGTGTGAAGTGGCCTTTAGTGTAGAAATCATTAGATCTAATAAGTGTTGGTAGAGTCGCAGCTTTGTGTGAAGGCCTCTCAATAAAAACTCCTTCTGCTTCTGACTGAGGTAATCCTCCTGCATATGGCTCTACAATAAATGGAAAATTACAGTGACTACGATGTAATTATCACTCAGTCTGGATATTCGCCTTCATCTGACTGCTGTGTTCTTCATCTTGCTAGCTAGGCATTTGCATAGCATTCATTGAACAGTCACCCTTGACACCGAACTCCTTGCCAACAACAGCGTGTTGCTATGCGACATAATGGGACAGGATATTAAGGGCATTATCTGTAGAGCCCGCTGCTCTCTAAGGAATACATTGTTTATCTAACACAAAAATAACTAGGTAATTGCAAAGTAGTAACATCCAGTAACAGTCTGTATCAATGAACTCTCGTGTGAGCACAGGCAATTACCAGAGACCCCGGCTGACATCCCACCGGAGTCATTATTTTCTCCATATGTCCTAAGTATCACAAGTTGTGATTGTGTTGGGATGCTGGAGTGTTAAACCTGTTTTGATTATTCATTTTGCATTTGTAAATTCTAGGTCACACTGTTTTTTTACATTTATGTAAATGTATTTTATATGCTTTATTCTTGAGTGCAAGGCTACACTATGTGCAAACCTGGAATTACCATAGTTATGGGTACTGTGTGTGACCTGTGTGATGCAGATCCTGAATTTGGAGCTGTGAATGGAATTATCCTGGTTTTCCACTTGTATTAGCCTACTTTTAGGGTACGTGCTCACAACGTCATTTTCCAGCGGATTCCACTTGAAAAAAAAAATGTTCATCAAACATGAAAATTACTGCACATAAGTGTGAAAACGACTTGTTGTGGGTATGTTCTGTCTTTTGTAACTTCCTATAACCACTTTAAGCTGCGAAAGCCATGAAGCGGCTAAAAGAAGTGACCTATCCATCCTTCAACCAGATTCTGCTAGGCAGCCGCCACTAGGTGTTATATTGACAGAAAAAAAAACTTCAGTTCACGATTTTGATATGTGAATCGAATCAAAATCTGACATGGCTCCTTGTATATAAAAAATATGTAATATTTATTCACTTAGGCTGTTTTCACATCAACAATTTTTGAAATTCCCGGCAGATCCGGCAAATTATTTGCAATCCTGTGCTGTAATGTCTGTAATGCTCTTTTGCATCCTCCCCAGCACAGAGATGTGGTTTGACCAGACCATGTTCCTGTATGGTCAGACACAGCTATTACACAGTACATAGCAGGGGAACATACAGGGATGCCACCAGGAATTTCAGGGTCCCATACTAACAACATTTTTGGGCACCCTGTAAACTCCTCCCATGCTCTGCTTTTACTCCTCAAACTTTTTACAATCACACCGTCATTCTTGGAAAAACTTCACTTCTGCACCACATCCTCATCAATCACACATTAACAGTTCTCTTAGAATACCCAATCACATACATAGCCATCAGCTTTTCTTTTGGCCAAAAGATTTTTTAAGCCTGTCACCACGACAAGGCTTTTGGCATGGCCCTACTCTAACCTATTAAAATTATTATTATTATTTATTTATATAGCGCCATAATATTCCATAGCGCTTTACATGTTAAGAGGGCAGACTAGGACAAGTAACATATCAACAATACAAGTAACAATGGCTGTGGACAATTCTAACGTACAGATACAATAGGGAGAAGATCCTGTCTGCGAGGGCTCACAGTCTATGAGATGTCTTAAAACATCCAATACTCTTTATAGTATATTTTTATTTATGGGAATGTGTCACATACATTTTTTAATGTATTTATGACCAATAATACCACATACAAGGGACAAATACTGTAACACTATGACCTTACAACATAGTACCACCAATATTACACATTGATCGAATAATATCACATACAAGGGAGAAGTACCATCACATCATGACCAGATCACATATTACCACCACATAGTGACAAAACGCTACAATACTGATCATTAATTAAAAAACGACAATACTAACATTACCATAAGTACCATTATACACAAGAGCTCTCTACATAATATAGTATAGAGTCAGTGTACAGGTACTACAGAGATTACCGATGACATTATATACAGGAGCCCTGTATATAGTGTAAGTTTACAGGTAACCTAAATTGACTCACTAGTGACATCTCTAGTTGAAGACATTCCTCTTCTCTTTTCTTCATTAATCGCAGACCACTATCACTTCTTCTAACCAGAACTCATCTCTTCAGACAATAACCCACAGTTATCTAGATCACAGCTTCCAGAGCTCATTCCCCAATTTCTACACTATGCCAGATATAGAAAAAAAGTGATAGTGTCACCTTGCACAGTAACAGGACCTCCTACCCCATTGAAAATAGTATCCTCAAAAATAAAATATATTGCAGCAGTAATAATATCCCTTAATTAGCCCCTATAGTAATGTCCTACATTTTGGCCCCCAATGTGTCTTTATTCCTGCCCCCATATGTTTCTCCATCCTGCCCCATATGTCTCCTTCCCCATGTGTTTCCATCCTGCTATGTGTCTCTTTCTTCCACCATATATTTCCATCCTGTCCCCATGTTTCCTTCTTTCCCATGTGTCTCCATCCTGCCTCCATATGACTCCTCTTCCCCCATATTTTTTCATCTTACCCCATGTCTCCTTCATCCCCCATGTGTGTTCATCCTGTCCCCATGTGTCTTCATCTTGTCCCCATGTGTCTTCATTCTGTCCCTATGTGTCTCATCGTGCCCCATGTGTCTTCATCCTGCTCCCATGTGTCTTCATCCTGCTCCCATGTGTCTGCATCCTGCCCCCATGTATTTCCATCCTGCCCCCATGTGTCTGCATCCTACCCCATGTGTCTGCATCCTACCCCTATGTGTCTGCATCCTACCCCCAATGTATCTGCAGCCTGCTCCCATGTGTCTGCATCCTGCTCCCATGTGTCTGCATCCTACCCCTATGTGTCTGCATCCTGCTCCCATGTGTCTGCATCCTACCCCTATGTGTCTGCATCCTACCCCTATGTGTCTGCATCCTACCCCTATGTGTCTGCATCCTACCCCCAATGTATCTGCAGCCTGCTCCCATGTGTCTGCATCCTGCTCCCATGTGTCTGCATCCTGCTCCCATGTGTCTCCTACTCCCCCGCCTCCGTGCCTCTGCTCACCAGGCCCTAAACACCAGTAAAGGCAGGAATGTATTGCTGACTGCCCTGGGCACATACAGGTATATATGATTATCTCATCAGAGGAACATTTTATTTCCACAATACAATTGGTTATGTTTAAAATATTATTCCAGGATCTGCTGATTAAAATTAACTTTGTTCTTGGGAAAACCTCTTGAATGGACATGGATCCACGATTGTTTTGTGGATAGATGGTTGGCAAAAAGAGAAATGGACATGTGAACAGAACCACAGACTACTGTATAATAAATTTTGATCCACAAAATTTGCAAATAGCAGCTGCAGAGAAGTGGTCAGGAACTCTAGTGCCACCTGCTGGATGCAGCAATCCTAAAAGTCATTATCCTTTTCAAAGCTTTGCCATGTGACCTAGCATGAATCAGAAACTCAATTTCCAGAGACAGTGTTTGTCCCTCATCCCACCAAAGCAGAAGAATAGATTTGGGTGGCTGAGAAGCCTCTGACACAGACATGAAAAATAGGACTATGAACAACAAGAATAGAATATGTGCAGTCTATGGAAAATGGACATCCCAATAAGACCTTAAAGAGGCTTTACACTACTAATGTGATCCCCTTTCTTTTATACTAACTATTCCTAACTAACACTTTCCCAATATACTTCTGCTGTCTACCCTGCTCCTGTAAGCTGATCTCTCTGAGGCTTGTAAATATCTTTATTGTTGATCTAGCTTTGGTCCTTCCGGTCTGGAGACTGTAATCGGACCAGCTGTGAAGAATACGGCATGGGTGAGGGTTGAAAGGAGAGTAAATTCTGATCTGGCCATGCATTACATAAATATGGCATTGTTGGAATCATACTAACCTGAAGAATAAAGCTGTCTTATCAATTTTACCACACGGAGAAATGTGTAAAAGAAAACCCTCAAAAGACAGTTCCTGAATTGCTGTTGTTTGCTCATTCTGTCTCCCAACATTTGGAATAGAAAGCGATCAAAATATGTTATGTGCCCTAAAATTGTACCAATAAAAACATCAATTCATCCCAAAAAAGAACAAGCCTTCACATGCTTCTGTCAGATTTCTTAGGCAATGCAGGGGCGTGGCCTATCGGCACCAATATCGCCCCTACATCGCCTAATGTAAATAGGCGATGGCGACGCCTTTTAGCAGTGCTCTGAAACCAGGCCGCCAATCTGGGGCGATGTGTACACATCGCCCAATGTAAACGGCCGACGACGATCTGACAGGCGATGGGAGCCATAAGCTCCCATTGTACTGCATTGCCACTGGGGTTTTGAGACACCCCAGCGGCGATGCCGTCTGTCAGATCGCCGGTGCGTCTCCGGAGGTGTCGCCCCATGTAAATGGGGGACGGCGACACTGGTGGGGCGCCAAAAATGTGCGCGCTCCCACCTGTCGCCGCCGACATCTCCGGCGATGTCGCATCGTGTAATGGTACCCTAAGAGTATAGTGATGCAAAAGCAATTTTTTTTCTATTACCTTATATACTCGTGTATAAGCCTAGTTTTTCAGCCCAAAAATTGGGCTGAAAAGTCCCCCCCTCGGCTTATACGCGAGTCATATCAGTATACAGGCCCCCCTCACAGTATGGCACCCCCCCTCACAGGATGGCCCCCGCATGCAGCGCTGCGCACATACATTACCTGGCTATCAGCTGTCACCCTCCGGTGGCGATTCGCTGCTCCTGGCTCCAGGCTGCATCTTCCTCTGTGTCCTCCTGCTTGTGGCCGAGGCTCATCGCGATGCCGGCCGGTCACATGACAAGCAGGAAGACACAGATGAAGATGCAGCCCGGAGCCAGGAGAACGATCTGCCACCGGAGGGTGACAGCTGATAGCCAGGTAATGTATGTGAGGGAGGGGGGCGCCATACTGTGAGGGGGGGCTGTATAATGGCACTGCTGGGGCTGTATACTGTGCTGGGGACCTGTATACCACACTGCTGGTGCTGTATACTGTGCTGGGGACCTGCTGTATACCACACTGCTGGGGCTGTATACTGTGCTGGGGACCTGCTGTATACCACACTGCTGGGGCTGTATACTGTGCTGGGGACCTGCTGTATACCACACTGCTGGGGGCTGTATACCTGTGCTGGGGTCCACCCTCGGCTTATACGCGAGTCAATACGTTTTCCCAAGTTTTGGGGGCAAAAGTAGGGGGGTCGGCTTATACACGGGTCGGCTTATACATGAGTATATACGGTAAATGGTTTTTATTGTGTAAAAGCGTCAAAACATAAAAAAATGATATAAATCTATGATCACAGTGACCCTAAGAATAAAGCCATCTTATCACTCATACTGCACGAGAATCAATGTAAAAAAATAAATAAAACTAATTCTTGACCTGCTGTTCATTTGTTTATTCTGCCTCAGAAAGATCACTGTAAGGCTCGGCTCACATGTATCTATCTCTACATTAAGTGTTACACCAGGGTTTCCATGTAAATCTCGGAAATAAGTGATTCAGACAGAGCCCCCAATGGAGGATTCCCTATAATGAGGCACATGGAGTCATTTTTGCAGCTAGCACCCAGCACAGAGGTGGCCAGCCATCTTTAATATATACATCTAGTTATTTTTTGGACTGTGCACCTCCCCCCACCTTGTAACCGCAATGAGACTCTACATTTCACTTGTAGCTTTGGTCCTAGACACGCCAAGATGCCTTTTGCCACCAGTTTTGCCATATTTCAGAGCTGCAACGATATTGGAGTATCAAAAAGCACAAGGTGTGCTATACTCAGGGACATGGCCAAGGTAAGGAAAGCTGAAAAACGACCACCTTTGAACAAGAAACATAAGATAAAACGTCAAGACTGGGCCAAGAAATATCCTAAGACTGATTTTTGAAAGGTTGTATGGACTGATGAAATGAGAGTGACTCTTGATGGGCCAGATGGATGGGCCAGAGGTTGGATCAGTAAAGGGCAGAAAGCTCCGCTCCGATTCAGAAGCCAGCAAGGTGGAGGTGGGCTACTGGTATGGGCTGGTATCATCAAAGATGAACTTGTTGGACCTTTTCGGGTTGAGGATGGAGTGAAGCTCAACTCCCAGACCTACTGCCAGTTTCTGGAAGATAACTTCTTCAAGCAGTGTTACAGGAAGAAGTTTGTATCGTTCAAGAAAAACATAATTTTCATGCAGGACAATGCTCCATCACATGTATCCAAATACTCCACAGCGTGGCTGGCCAGTAAAGGTCTAAAAGAAGAAAAAATAATGACATGGTCCCCTTGTTCACCTGATCTGAACCCCATAGAGAACCTGTGGTCCCTCCTAAAATGTGAGATCTTGAGGGAGGGAAAACACTACACCTCTTGGAACAGTGTCTGGGAGGCTGTGGTGACTGCTGCACGTAATGTTGAGTGTAAACAGATCAAGCAACTAACAGAATCTACAGATGGAAGGCTGTTCAGTGTCATCATAAAGAAAGGTGGCTATATTGGTCACTAATTTTTGGGGCTTTTGTTTTTGCATGTCAGAAATGTTTTTTTCTAAATTTTGTGCAGTTATATTAGTTTACCTGGTGAAAATAAACAAGTGAGATGGGAATATATTTGGTTTTTATTAAGTTGCCTAATAATTCTGCACAGTAATAGCTACCTGCTCAAACAGATATCCTCCTAAGGCTGGGGTCACACACACAGATATCTGGGCAGATATTGTTCACAGATCTCTGGTTGAAGTGAAATCATGGACAAATTGATCCATTTTGTGGCCATATACAAATAGTCCAATTTGTCCATGATTTCACTTCAACCAGAGATCTGTGAACAATATCTGCACAGATATCTGTGTGTGTGACCCCAGCCTAAGATAGCCAAATCTAAAAAATAAACCACTCCAACTTCCAAAAATATTAAGCTTTGATATTTATGCGTCTTTTGGGTTGATTGAGAACATAGTTGTTGATCAATAAATAAAAATAATCCTCTAAAATACAATTTGCCTAATAATGCTGCACACAGTGTGTACTTGTAGATGAATTCCTAGAGGGGTGTAGTTTCCAAAATGAGGTCATTTGAGAGTGGGTTTCTACTCCTCTGGAAGTTAGGGGCTCTGTATATGGAGTATGAAAACAATTCTATGAGATCATTTGAGAGGGGGTTTCTACTCCTCTGGAAGTTAGGGCTCTGTATATGACTAGCCCAGGGTATGGGGACTCGGGTATCTGGGCCCCCTGCAGCGGTAGGGATGTCACTGGTGGCCTGCCTATAACCGTGGCCCTGGTGGTCAACTAAAAAGGGGTAATTTGAATGGGAATAAAAGTTTATCGTGACACCAGCTGTGGTATCTGGTGACTGCACCAGCTCTGCGTAGGGTCTCCAGGGATGATGGATGAGCAGCTAGGTGTTAAAGCTCCCCACAGGCGGAGCAGGATCCCTGGGGTGTTTGGTTATGAAGATGAAGGATGGAGCAGGGACTTGGCCGGGCTGTTGGATAACGGGACAGTCTCTGTGGATGGCAGGGGAGCGGGTAAGGAACTGACACACACACCACTGGTTGTTCTTTACCTTTTACTGGTGTAGTTGCAGGTAAACGTCCAGAGCACTGACGGGTGTTCAGAATGCACTTCTGGGTCTCCACAGCGAGTGGGTATAAGGCCTCCTTGTCTCTTTCCCCGTGTGTGTGAAAACCCTGCCCTTTGTGAAAATTGGCTGGCATCCTCTGCTCTCTCTTTCCACCTGTGCTGTCAGCAGGACACCATCGATGGACTACCGCTGTTCCTCTCTCTGCAGTGCCTGGCTCCCTGGTGAGTGACTGCGCAGATGCCTGGGAGACTGAAGTCTCCACGGTGGACCGGTATTCTCTACTGGGCCAGGTGCTCTCCAGTAGACTCAGACTCTGGTGTCCAGTGTGCTGTTTGGGTGAACCTAACGGTTCCCACTTTGTTCTTTCTGTTCTCCTCGCCTTGCAGGACTACTTGAAGGCTGTTCAGGGTAACTGGCTCGGGCCTAACGCAGCACCGACCACCAGTACGTCTTCACAGCTCTTGTAGCGTCTGCACACTCTAACTAACTCTGCCCCAGCACCAGTATTTATAGGGGATCTTGCCTAAAGGCAGTAAGTTCAGCACCCCCTACTGTGCTGGGGTGGAAGGTATTTGTGTTTGTATACCCACTGTGGAAACCCATCCGTGCTGTAGGTGAGTCTATGGTTACCTGTGTCAGCAGGGTGCCACATGTATGGAGTATGAAAACAATTCTTCAAGTGTCAAGTAGCACTCCCTTCTTTCCCATTTCTCACTGTGTGGCTAAGCGTTGAGCCAAAATTGTGTGACAAATGTTGGTGCCACTTTTACCCATTTACCTTGGTGAAAAAGTTAAATCTGTGGCTAAAGCTAATTTTTTTGTTAAAAATGTAACTATTTTATATGCTCTATAATATGGTACTCTTTCCCTTCTGAGCTTTGAGCTTCAAATGTAGTTTTTCACCACATATGGGGCATCTATACTCAGGAGAAATTGCACAACAAATTGTACAATCCATTTTCTCTTTTTACCCTTATGAAAATGCAAAATTGGAGTTAAAGAAACCTTTTTGTAGGAATTTGTTTTTCATCTTTTCCTTCCACATTGCTTTAGTTCCTGTGAAGCACCTAAAGGGTTAATAATCTACTTGACTCGATTTTGAGTTCCTTGAGGGATGCCGTTTTTAGAATGGTGTCACTTTTGGGTATTTTCTATCACATAGGTCCTCTCAAAGTCACTTCAAATGTGCTGTGGTCGCTAAAAAATAATTTAGAAAAAATTCAAGGAAAAAGGTGCACTCACCTGTGTCAGACTTTATGCACACAGACTTGGAAAGTTACATACAGCAGGGAGGGAGGAGAAGGAACGGACAACAATTTGTTTCGCGCTTTACTTAGTGCTTCCACAGGACTAAGTATTGGAAAAGCCAGAGAGAAACTAACAAACCTCTAATTAACATAAGTAACCAATAACTGGTTTCCGAAAATAAACGTTTTGTCTTTTCCTTCACTTTTGGTCCCATGTTTCATAAGATAAGGAATGCCATTCACAAACATTGGCATGTTTTAGAAAGAGACAGGGAACTAGGAGCCCTAGGGTTAGGTCCCCCTTTAATTACTTAAAAAAGGTGTAGGAATTTAAAAGACTGCTAGGTAAAAATAGAATTGAAATCTTAAAAGAACCATCTTGGTTGGAACAAAGACGCCCGAAAGGTAACTTCAGATGTAAAATTTTAAGTGGTGCAGGCAGGGGCGTAACTACAATAGGTGCAGGGGTTGCGATCGCACCTGGGCCCTGCAGCCTAGGGGTCCCAGAAGTCCCTTTGGCCTATAGAAAAAGACTAATGCTATTAAAGATTTGCAATAATTGGTGGCCCCGTTGGAGCTTTTGCATCGGGGCCCCTGGGCCTGAAGTTACGCCACTGGGTGCAGGTATCATGAAGTTGCTAACCCTGTTAATTTTGGTGGATTAAGCCATAAAGTATCCACATATATAAGTTGCAAAACAAAGTGGGTGGTTTACGTTGTCTTCTGCCCATGCAGGAGGTTTTATATAGGCAAAACGATCAGGGAACTCTGTACTAGATTTAAAGAGCACTATAAATCCATCTCTACAGGTATGGGAAGCCCTAGGTTAATTCAACATATAAAAGACTCTCACGACGGTAACGCAAACGTGTTGTCTTTTGCAGGTATAGAAAGGGTGTTCCCACCGGTAGGAGGAGGAGATATGAATAAAATATTATCGTAAAAAGAATGCCGCTGGATTATTAACTCCATGGCATGTAGGTCGCTGGGTATGAACGATAAAAATGACTTGGCAGCATATCTTTAAATTATATAAAGATTGAGTTTCTATGTTGTAAATGTTTGAATCATGGAGTGGTGTGGATTCCCCTTTAATGGGATTCACCACACATTACGCTGCCAAGTTTTGTCGCTCTTTCTTATGTGCCACGTAGATGTTTGCCATTGGAATTACAGATGAGAAACTGTTTAGGCTCTTGAATATGTATAAACTGAGATATGAGAATATTTCTCCGTTAAGGAGATTCTTCAGTCTATTAGGCACTGAACATTGCTGGTAAAAAGTATCTTTTGAATCTAGTCTGCTAAATCTTGATTAGTTCAGATTAAGACAGCTAGCGATATTTATATTGGGAGATTGTAAGGTCCATTAAGGTTCTTAAATTAAGGTATATACGGCTCTTATCATCGCTAGTAAGGCACCTGCGGTAACATCACTGATATCATCAGAACTGCACAGATTTAAGTTAAAATGCTTGTTGTATTAGTTAACAATTCACTTTAATCAAAATATATTATATGTATAGGCTTTGTTGTAACATTTGTTGTATGCAATTGTTTTTATTAAAACACGGCAGTGACGTCTTTAGAACCGGGTTATTTAATGACCGGAAATGACATCAGACGCCAGTCAGGACCTGTAGAAGCGGCATCAAGCCGCGAAACGGAAGGCCGTCGTCCATCGTCCACACACCCCCTCCCCTGCTACACATGTTCCGTTACGATCACATGGAACTATGAATAAAAGATAAAGATCTTCTCTGGTGAGTGCTGCTAGTCTTTTTTTCTTTCAAATGAAAGTGCGGCACCACACCTAGGCAGCAGGCTCGCTGTCTGGGTGTTATGTTTGACACCGATCTCTACTTCACCCCTATATACAATCTCTCGCCTGTTCTTGTCACTTGCACCTGAAGAACATCTCTAGAATCTGCCCCTTTCTCACCATGGAAGTGAGAAAAACTCTCACTTTAGCCCTGATCCACTCCCGCCCTGATTATTGTAATTCTCTATTAACTGGCCTCCCCTTTTACTAGGCTTTCCACTCTCCAGTCCATCCTTAATGCAACAGGCAGGGTCACCTATCTGGCTGTTACTCGGAAGCCTCCACTCTGCGTCAGTCATTGCAGTGGCTGCCCGTACACTACAGGATCCAATTCAAATTGCTTGTTCTCACCCTCTAAGCTCTTCACAGCGCAGTACCTCCCTACCTCTCTACCCTCATCTCTATTACCCTATCCATTCTCTTTGCTCTGGAAGCGACTTTAGACTAACATCTGCACTAATCCGAACCTCTCACGGTTCCAAGACTATTCCCGAGCTGCATCAATTGTCTGGAATGCTCTACCCCAAAAAATTAGGACTATACACAATTTCCACAGTTTTAGGTGCTCCCGAAAAACACATCATTTTAAGGCGGTCTATCACATTCCCTAATCAAAGTCCTTAATATATAGCCCATTCACTATTTCTCTTAAAGAGAACCTGCCACCTATTTTGGGCATTATAAACTGTGCCCACCACATTTCACATACTGTAAGGGTGTGTGCCCACATACCGGCTTTGTGCCGGTGGGCGGCTGGGCGGACCCGCCAGGAAGCTCTGCAGGCATCCGGTGGCTTCCTGGCGGGTATGTGAGGCGGGTGCGGGCGGGTGCTGCGGGCGGGTGCACAGCGGGTTAGCGCCGGCGGTTCTGCAGCGGCTGGAAGCAGCACATGATTCTGCTTGCAGCCGCTGCAGAACCGGCCGGATTATAGAACATGCTCATTCTTTGCTAACCCGCTGGGAACCCAGCGGGTTAGCAACAGATGATCATGTGTAAACCGCCGCTGTGTGCACAGCGGGTGTCGGTTTACATAGGTTTTAATGTGTGCCCACATGCCGGGTTAGGGCCGGTTTAGATGTGTAAACCGCCGGTCGGTTTACATACGTTTTATGTAAATTTATGTTAATCCAAACCGGCGTTTGCATTAACATTAAAACCTATGTAAACCGACACCCGCTGTGCACACAGCGGCGGTTTACACATGATCATCTGTTGCTAACCCGCTGGGTTCCCAGCGGGTTAGCAAAGAATGAGCATGTTCTATAATCCGGCCGGTTCTGCAGAGGCTGCAAGCAGAATCATGTGCTGCTTCCAGCCGCTGCAGAACCGCCGGCGCTAACCCGCTGTGCACCCGCCCGCAGCACCCGCCCGCACCCGCCTCACATACCCGCCAGGAAGCCACCGGACACCTGCAGAGCTTCCTGGCGGGTCCGCCCAGCCGCCCACCGGCACAAAGCCGGTATGTGGGCACACACCCTTATTGTGGTTCCTGTAAACCCTTTTGTATCCCCAGATGCGCCCTGCATATCTCATAAAACAACTTTTACTGTGTCCCGTGCTGTATGTAAATGAGTTGTTAAGGGTCAGATGGGGTGCGGCACACTTCGGTCAGAGCTGCCCCGCTGCATAGAAAACCTGCCCGCTGCATTGAAAACGCCACCCCCTACTGAGTGACTGCATGTGAATGACAGCGACATCTCACACCTATACAGTGGCGCGGGTCATTGTGCCCTAACAGCTGCGCAGTGCGCGAAGTCTAACGCCTGCGCAGTGGAATCACTGGCTCTTCAATAGCGCACAGCGAGGGGCGCCACTGTGCAGGTGTGAGACTTATGGAGGACGTCGCTGTCATTCACATTCAGTCACTCAGGAGGGGGCGGCTCTGACTGAAGCGAACACACCCCATCAGGCCATTAAGAACTCCTATAGCGTGGGACACAGTAAAAGATGTGTTCTGAGGTATGCAGGGGCACGTCTGGGGCTTGGAGTTCCTCACCCCTGGTCTAGGCACACCGAAAGCAAAATACCAAAAATCTATGGTGGATTTTATTTATTAATGACGTTTGCCAGACTTGGGTTTACTTCAGTTTTTCCCATCCCACAACACACACTATTTTATCTCTTCCTAGGTTTACACAGGTTGGGGTTTTCTGCACCAAACCCTGAGCTCTTGTCAGTCAAAGACCTGTGTTCTTTTGCCACAAAACTCCGCAGTCCATTTTTTCTCTCTTCATTGTTTCAATAGTGAAAAAAGCAATAAAAACGCTGAAAGAATTGACATGCTGCAAAAATGCCCTGTGTGAACATTGCCTCATGGTTATGTCGGCTGAAAAGGGGGAACCAAGATGGCTCTGTGAGGAGAAAGAATTGCCCTGCAGGGAAGGGGTCAAAGGTCATATAAATCATGTATACAGTACACCTCACAAGTGGCAATCAGACAGATGTAAGGGGTTAATACGTCACTGCAATGACTCAAGAGAAGTGTAACTTTCCACCAATACGAGAGGACCTCGATATGACATGGGCACAGGGAATGCCGGGACTTGTAGTCCTCAGATGCAGTCAGCAATCATCTGATACCGGAAGTGCGGCTGGTCAGGACCGGATGTTGTCTGTTGTCAATGGCAACAGCCGTTCAGCGTGCTGGCGAAGATGCCGATCACGGTGAAGGACTACAGCTGGCAGCAGACGGAGAAGGAGATCTTTATCTCGGTGCCGCTGAAGGGAACCGCCGCCGGGGCCAGCAACGTGCTGTGCTCGGAGGATTACATCAAGGTGAGTCCGGGCGATCACTGAGAGGCTAATGACAAACGTTCAAATATCCCATAGCGGCGACATGTACGGTAGCGCTGTACACATGGCGGCACCCGCCGTCTCCGCTCTCTGGTCATAACAGCACAGTCAGGACTCCCTGCTAGGGTTGTCTCTGACCAATGTCTCCCTTTAACATGTGCTTGTAATAGCAGCAGCTATCCATGCCCTTCACACCATGTTAAAACTCTCCATTCTCATCATCAGGGGCATTTCATGTCTCCTGCTTGTTGCCTTGGTAACCAGCGATCACTGCAATCTGTCAGAAGTGGCCAGTAAAGAGGTAAAGCAGCACATATAGACTCTGGGCTATAGAGTTCGCAGGCTGGATCACCAACAGCCTTTTTATGGTGCAGCCCTGCATCATGCTGGATCGTCATCTCCAGGGGCATGTAGTCCTCCCCTCTATGGCGATGCCCTGCATCATGCTGGATCGTCATCTCCAGGGACATGTAGTCCTCCCCTCTATGGCGATGCTATGCATCATGCTGGATCGTCATCTCCAGGGGCATGTAGTCCTCCCCTCTATGGCGATGCCTTGCATCATGCTGGATCGTCATCTCCAGGGGCATGTAGTCCTCCCCTCTATGGCGATGCCCTGCATCATGCTGGATTGTCATCTCCAGGGGCATGTAGTCCTCCACTCTATGGCGATGCCCTGCAGCAGGCTGGATTGTCATCTCCAGGGGCATGTAGTCCTCCCCTCTATGGCGATGCCCTGCATCATGCTGGATTGTCATCTCCAGGGACATGTAGTCCTCCCCCCATGGCGATGCCCTGCATCATGCTGGATCGTCATCTCCAGGGGCATGTAGTCCTCCCCTGTATGGCGATGCCTTGCATCATGCTGGATCGTCATCTCCAGGGGCATGTAGTCCTCCCCTCTATGGCGATGCCCTGCAGCAGGCTGGATTGTCATCTCCAGGGGCATGTAGTCCTCCACTCTATGGCGATGCCCTGCAGCAGGATGGATCGTCATCTCCAGGGGCATGTAGTCCTCTCCTCTATGGCGATGCCCTGCAGCAGGCTGGATCGTCATCTCCAGTGGCATGTAGTCCTCCCCTGTATGGCGATGCCTTGCAGCAGGCTGGATCGTCATCTCCAGGGGCATGTAGTCCTCCCCTGTATGGCGATGCCTTGCATCATGCTGGATCGTCATCTCCAGGGGCATGTAGTCCTCCCCTCTATGGCGATGCCCTGCAGCAGGCTGGATCGTCATCTCCAGGGGCATGTAGTCCTCCCCTGTATGGCGATGCCTTGCATCATGCTGGATCGTCATCTCCAGGGGCATGTAGTCCTCCCCTCTATGGCGATGCCCTGCAGCAGGCTGGTTCGTCATCTCCAGGGGCATGTAGTCCTCCCCTCTATGGCGATGCCTTGCATCATGCTGGATCGTCATCTCCAGGGGCATGTAGTCCTCCCCCCATGGCGATGCCCTGCATCATGCTGGATCGTCATCTCCAGGGGCATGTAGTCCTCCCCTCTATGGCGAAGCCCTGCAGCAGGCTGGATCGTCATCTCCAGGGGCATGTAGTCCTCCCCTGTATGGCGATGCCTTGCATCATGCTGGATCGTCATCTCCAGGGGCATGTAGTCCTCCCCTCTATGGCGATGCCCTGCAGCAGGCTGGATCGTCATCTCCAGGGGCATGTAGTCCTCCCCTCTATGGCGATGCCCTGCAGCAGGCTGGATCGTCATCTCCAGGGGCATGTAGTCCTCCCCTCTATGGCGATGCCCTGCAGCAGGCTGGATCGTCATCTCCAGGGGCATGTAGTCCTCCACTCTATGGCGATGCCTTGCATCATGCTGCATTGTCATCTCCAGGGGCATGTAGTGCTCCCCTCTATGGCGATGCCCTGCAGCAGGCTGGTTCGTCATCTCCAGGGGCATGTAGTCCTCCCCTCTATGGCGATGCCTTGCATCATTGCTGGATCGTCATCTCCAGGGGCATGTAGTCCTCCCCTCTATGGCGATGCCCTGCAGCAGGCTGGATTGTCATCTCCAGGGGCATGTAGTCCTCCACTCTATGGCGATGCCCTGCAGCAGGATGGATCGTCATCTCCAGGGGCATGTAGTCCTCTCCTCTATGGCGATGCCCTGCAGCAGGCTGGATCGTCATCTCCAGTGGCATGTAGTCCTCCCCTGTATGGCGATGCCTTGCAGCAGGCTGGATCGTCATCTCCAGGGGCATGTAGTCCTCCCCTGTATGGCGATGCCTTGCATCATGCTGGATCGTCATCTCCAGGGGCATGTAGTCCTCCCCTCTATGGCGATGCCCTGCAGCAGGCTGGATCGTCATCTCCAGGGGCATGTAGTCCTCCCCTGTATGGCGATGCCTTGCATCATGCTGGATCGTCATCTCCAGGGGCATGTAGTCCTCCCCTCTATGGCGATGCCTGCAGCAGGCTGGTTCGTCATCTCCAGGGGCATGTAGTCCTCCCCTCTATGGCGATGCCTTGCATCATGCTGGATCGTCATCTCCAGGGGCATGTAGTCCTCCCCCATGGCGATGCCCTGCATCATGCTGGATCGTCATCTCCAGGGGCATGTAGTCCTCCCCTCTATGGCGAAGCCCTGCAGCAGGCTGGATCGTCATCTCCAGGGGCATGTAGTCCTCCCCTGTATGGCGATGCCTTGCATCATGCTGGATCGTCATCTCCAGGGGCATGTAGTCCTCCCCTCTATGGCGATGCCCTGCAGCAGGCTGGATCGTCATCTCCAGGGGCATGTAGTCCTCCTCTCTATGGCGCTGCCCTGCATCATGCTGGATTGTCATCTCCAGGGGCATGTAGTCCTCCCCTCTATGGCGATGCTATGCATCATGCTGCATTGTCATCTCCAGGAGCATGTAGTCCTCACCTCTATGGCGATGCCCTGCAGCAGGCTGGATTGTCATCTCCAGGGGCATGTAGTCCTCCCCTGTATGGCGATGCCCTGCAGCAGGATAGATCGTCATCTCCAGGGGCATGTAGTCCTCCCCTCTATGGCGATGCCCTGCATCATGCTGGATTGTCATCTCCAGGGGCATGTAGTCCTCCCCTCTATGGCGATGCCCTGCATCATGCTGCATTGTCATCTCCAGGGGCATGTAGTCCTCACCTCTATGGCGATGCCCTGCATCATGCTGCATTGTCATCTCCAGGGGCATGTAGTCCTCCCCTCTATGGCGATGCCCTGCATCATGTTGGATTGTCATCTCCAGGGGCATGTAGTCCTCCCCTCTATGGCGATGCCCTGCATCATGCTGGATTGTTATCTCCAGGGGCATGTAGTCCTCCACTCTATGGCACAGCCCTGCAGCAGGCTGGATCGTCTTCTCCAGGGGCATGTAGTCCTCCCCTCTATGGTGATGCCCTGCAGCAGGATGGATCGTTATTTCCAGGGGTATGTAGTCCTCCCCTCTATGGTGATGCCCTGCAGCAGGCTGGTTCGTCATCTCCAGGGGCATGTAGTCCTCCCCTCTATGGCGATGCCCTGCATCATGTTGGATTGTCATCTCCAGGGGCATGTAGTCCTCCCCTCTATGGCGATGCCCTGCATCATGCTGGATTGTTATCTCCAGGGGCATGTAGTCCTCCACTCTATGGTACAGCCCTGCAGCAGGCTGGATCGTCTTCTCCAGGGGCATGTAGTCCTCCCCTCTATGGTGATGCCCTGCAGCAGGATGGATTGTTATTTCCAGGGGCATGTAGTCCTCCCCTCTATGGTGATGCCCTGCAGCAGGCTGGTTCGTCATCTCCAGGGGCATGTAGTCCTCCACTCTATGGCACTGCCCTGTAGCAGAATGGATTGTCATCTCCAGGGGCATGTAGTCCTCCCCTCTATGGCACAGCCCTACAGCAGGCTGGATCGTCAATTGCAGGGGCTTGTAGTCCTCCACTCTATGGCGCTGCCCTGCAGCAGGCTGGATCGCCGACGGCTGGGATGTGGAATCCTCTACTCTATGGCACTGCGCTGTAGCAGGCTGGATCACCATCTCCGGGGGCATGTATATATCCCTTCTATGACATTAACATGCCACAGCTTGGTCCCATTTGAACCTGGGCAAATAGCGTGATCTTATAAGATCTTTCTGCTCCTTGTTGACCACACTGTACAAAAACTAATGTGAGTCTGTGGCGCCCCTGCGGCCTGGTCATCACTATTAGTTTGTGGCAATTGGGATCAGTAAGTCCAGTCACCCCACAAACACACCCAACACACACCCCGGTCCCAGAGCGAGCAGGTGAACCCAGGTAGTGGGACGGCTCAGGCAGCTGTGGGACAGCAAGGGAGAGACAGGTAGTGGGTGGGAAGTGAGCGGGAAGCGGTCAGGGAAAGGAGAGGACAAAGGGGAAACACCACGGGAAGTGGGAGGTCAGTCGACGGAGGAGACAAGACGGAGAGCATAGGGAGAAAGAGCGAGGAAGCCCGGACCCGGAGGCCCGAGCTATGATGAGGCCTACCCCGGGTCCCGGGGCTACAGACTGCAGAGAGCCAGAGGAGTCCTAGGGGCGCAGTGAGTGATCCACCCGTGCGCCCGGATCAGCTGTGGGGCGAGAAACAGGGGCCCGGCCCTGAATGTGGCAGGAAGGCTTCAATCTCCAACCATGGAACCCGGGGGCCACGGGCTCTCTATGACTCATGGCCAACTATTGACACAATGCAGAGAAGGCGGCCATACTAGGGCCAGGGGCAGGGTCAGCTCCAGGTTTTTGTGGGCCCCGGGCGAAAGTGTCAATGTGCCCCTTTAACATTTACCATGATTCATGAATACAATATAGAAGTTGTGAGCAGTGTATATATAATATACAGGCACCTGGGTGGGCTGTATATATAATAAAGAGGCTGTGCAGGGCTGTAGATAAAATATGGAGACTGCAGGACTGCATATATAATATGGAGACTGCTGGAGTGTATATATATAAAACTCGCCAAAAAATTGCCAGGTAAATATCCATTACACCTAGCAGCAGGCTGCTAGCTCCTCTGAGAGGCAACACAGGTGTCTGTATATCGGTGCTCAACCACCTGCAACCCACAGATGGGGGCGGTTGTGGCACCAGTGTCCGGCCATACTGTCAGGCAGGTGACTGGTGGCATTTATATACACAAGATTACCATAGGGTTCTGCCACTCAGGTACATGTGAAGCATTGTGCCAGAGCAGCCTATTGGTCAATGCCCTGATATTAGATCAGATGGGCTACTCCGCACTGATTTTATGCCTCACAAATTACAAACTCCACCCCAGAGGGCCCAGTCTCAAACTGCAGATAAAAAAATGGTGCAACAAAACACTAGAGATGAAATCGTGAGGTGTTAGTGGATATTTTGGGCCAAAATACGTAAGCTTGTAACCCACTGTCAAGGGCCCTCACTCTTACGAGTCCTGACCATGCTTCATGAATACAATATAGAAGTTGTGAGCTGTGTATATATAATATACAGGCACCTGGGTGGGCTGTACATATAATAAAGAGGCTGTGCAGGGCTGTAGAATATGGAGACTGCCAGGCTGTATATATAATATAGAGGCTGTGGGCTTTGTATGTATAATATGGAGGCTCTGCTGGGCTGTATATATTATTTGGAGGATGTGGCAGCCCAGCAGCAGCCCCCAAATATTATATATACTCCATATATACCATATATGTCAAGCACAGTCTCCAAATAATATATGTGAACTAGCACAGCCTCCATATAAACACAGTAGCAGCTTCAACGTACACCCCAGCACCCTTTATATACACCCCACTGGGGAGGCAGCACAATACTGCACTCTCAGCAAAACAAGCATAACTGGGGAGTGGGTGGGGGTGAAGACAGTCTGGGGGCAGGGTGGGAGAGAGTATCACTGACTTTAATCATTATGAATTCATCACCACCGGCAACTGTCCCAGACTGTGTGCTGCCTCCTGCTGCCTGTATACAGAGCAAGCTCTGCTCCACCAGCTCGCTCTACAGTGACTGCCTGGCCCTGGCTGGCTGCAGCCTGCACCGCCTCCTTACACTAACTTCTGAGGCAGTGCTGGGCTCCGGCATATGCGGTGTCGGTGGAACACAGAGGAGTGGAGGGTGGGTGATGACAAGTCTCCATGCATGCCACACTGCGGACCGCGGGAAGAGGAAGTGAGGGGGTAGAACAGGGACCCTCTTCTATGTGTTCCACAGTGTGGAACGCACACAGGCATGGCCCGGAAGCGGGGGCTGGCGGCCACCGGCCGGCGTCCGACATTAATTAAGTCTAAGCACCGTACCACGTCGGTAAGAGATAATAATAATACCGGCGCGGTGCGACGGTGGGCCCCTTAGTCACGCCTGGGCCCCAGCATTTGCCCGGGTATGCCGGGTGCTGACGCCGGCCCTGGCCAGGGGACTATATTGGTCGCCAAACGAAGGTCTGTGGCTGCTGGATTGGGGCTCTGTGTGTGGAGGCGTGTTCAGGAAGTAGGAGGACAGGCAGCGCTGAGAGAGGAAAGCCCAAGTGGAGAGGAACACAAAAGGGGGTGTACTGGACAAGCTTCCTGGTTGCCAAGGACTACCGGAGCCGCCACTGTACTTGCTTGTAACCTGAAGTGCCTGACAAGAGAAGCCAAGTAAACCAGGTTGAAACTTGGCATTGTGTCCGACTGTTCATTCCGCGTCTGAGGAGAGGTAGACTGAAGCGCCGCACAGGCAGCAGGAGCCTGCTTGAGTGTCCGTGATCCAGCTCCGCAGCCAGCTCAACCCCGCTGGCACCCCATCCCCCAAGTCACCTTCATTTCCGGACGCCCTGGGGACCCACTCCTCCCGTGGGGAGCTATACCATCAAAGCTGCAACTCCATCATCCCCAGAGGTCCCGGACCGCAGCAGCTGCCATTACCAGCCGCCTTCCACGGGTGGCGTCATGGCAAGCTCTTTTACTTTATTTTATTTTTTACCCCTTTTTACAATACCCCTTTTTACTGACCGCCCAATAGGGGACCACATAACCGGGTCACACCACTGTGACAGAATCCCCACAAACGCGACAGCGTCCAAATGCCGTACTGTACAACCAGTTTCAGATGATGCCGAGCCGTGAGTTAGGGTTACATGCCCGGAGAAATCCCACTAAAACGCCCCCTTGGACCACAAGCACACTTTACAAAAATCAGGAAAAAAGGGCATATCTCCGCAACAGAGGAGTTTCTTGAAGTCGGTTGACTTCTGGGCAGGAGACCCATGACCAGTGCGTCCATCTCAGTACATACTGTGAAACACAGATGTATGAAAGTGTCTATGTGGCACCTCTGCGACTGGGTGGCCACAGAGGAGAGCTGCAGTTGGGATTGGTAGGATGGTCACCTCACACCAACACCCACATGCAAACTCCGATCCTGAGCCTAAGCCACTTCATGTCAGGCAAGGGAAGGCGGGTGGAACAAAGTGGTGGGTGGAACGTAGTACAGGACCCGGGATGGGGTGGAGGAACTGGAGTAAAACCCAGGAACACTAAGTTGGAGAGAGCGTTTCCTGGAGGGTGGTGAAGTGGGAAGGATCCCCAAGCCGAAACACCCATCAACTAGTCAGTGACTGAGACTGAACTGAAAATAGAGGGGCCCGGCAGCCTGCACCACTAATGGCCGGCCGGGGACCTAGGCTTAAACCGAGGAGGGACAGAAGGAGCCAGGTGTGCCTGACTGTCGCGGGACACTGGTGGCTGGGCCAGAGAACCAGAGCAGCTCTGTAGATATGGCAGGGAAAGCTTCAAGCCCCCAACCACAAGAAACCTGGCGGGGTGCGTGAGCTCTGTTTCCCAAGACCTAACAACCGGTGTGGTGAAGGAGAAAGCCATCGTACTAGGGCTAGTGACCCAAAGAGTGGGACAAATCACTACAGAGCACGTGACGACTGGACCGTACCCACACGTGGAGAGGAGAACGAAAGGGGCTGAGAGGTACACTGAGGGGAGCGTGACACAGATTAACGGTCCCAGTAAGAACTGTAAAGAGCTGCTGTGTGAACCTAAGTCCGTTGTAACTTTTGTGAAAACACTGTGAAGTGACTGTGAACTGTTAAGTAAGAAGTTACGATTAAAAGCCTAGTACGGTGTGGACACAGTTGTTTCTTCACAGGGGAGAAGAGAAGTCGCAACCGCATAGAGACTGTGAATGCTGCCTGAAGGTACGGGAGACTTTACACTTTTACACGACTCTACAGCTTGGAAGGCCCTGGGGATCAGCCCTACCCGTAGAGGGCGCACCATCCAGCTGCACCCACCATCACCCCAGTGGTGCTGATTGCAGTGGTGGCGTCATGAATTACTTTTATAAACTTTATTTTTCCCTTTTTCTTCAACCCCCTTTTTATTTGCCGCACTTGGGCATACGGAGCTGGGTTGCATCACCGTGACAGCCTTAGGAGACGAAAGGGCCCGATTCCAAGTACCCCTGCCCTGGGGTGCAACATCTACTAAGTAAAGTGTCCTTACTGTCCATATCATTCAAAATAAGAAGCAGATGTGCCAGTGACTGACACCTGAAGCACCAGATCAATGCTGACCCTGCTGCTGATGAAGATGGGGCCTCATTTGTTCTGTAATTTACATCCCCTGCAATGTGGTCGTCATTGTACAATGTGTCCAATACAGACCCCCAGGTCTGCGTAGTAATAGCATCTCTGAAGATAGTGTCTTCATATGAATAAACAGAAAAATGATAAAGGTAAACCTGGTCACTTACCTTTCAGGCACCACTCCAGGAACTTTTTTTTATTGCACAGTTGGACTTCTGGTGCTTTACATCTAAGCCCCCTGCTCCCAGTTATACTATCCTGATGCCATCTTCATCTGTTTCTAGGTGTTTCAAGTCCGCAGCGGTTTGTGACTTGCCGGCAGCTCCAGTGTTTCATGGAGCGCACCGGAGGTCACAACACAATACATCTCTATGAGAACCTAGTTCTGGTCCTGTTCTGACTCTCATAGAGAGACAGAACGGAGCTTGTGATGTAACGTCTGACTTCCAGCCAGTGAGAAGTTATGGGCACAAGACTGGAGCGGCGCCAGGAAAAGTTGAAGCCGCCGGATGGCCAGTGTACTATAGGGGGCTGGGGAGGGTTACATTTAAAACGCCACTCCAGTGCTTACCTCCCCCTACCTGCTGGAGTGGTGCTATAAAAATATAACTTTTTTAAACAATGTTAAATCATTATAGGACAGTTATATTTTATAACATTGTTTCGGTCTTCACTGGTACAATTTTTAAAAGGGAACTCTGGGAGGGAAAACCTTTTGGTACAATTACTGCTCTGCTACATGATGAAACAGAGCTGTACACTGCAATTCTAGGATCTATAGATCTCTTATGAATCAATAAAATCATATTTGTATCTTTGATCTCCCCCTCCCTCATGGGACAGAGAATTTGGCTTAATGCAGGAGCAGAGAAGAGGAGGTGTGTCAGGGGCGTGGATGCTGGAGGGGACGGGACTGCAGGATCATCCTCCATTCCAGTGAGGAGTGATGATGAACCATTGAAAGTTTCATGGGATTGGAAGCAACCATGTTCCTATGAGGAGGGGAGAGAGCATGCAGAGCTGAATTGATCAATGTAATGATTTGCCTGTGCTCTCAGCCTTACAATAACAGTACACATTATGTATCATCATACAGCAGAGGATCACAGTGTGTATTTGTATCTGCTTGGTGACATGATTGCTATTTCAAGCCTGGACCCCCCCCCCCTCCCTGTCACATAGGATGGCACATCAGGGAGAGGATTGTATGTGTCAGCATGGGGCCGACGGCCATGCCCCCTCCCCATACAGAAATGTAAGGGGCTGGAATGTAGGCTGATCCTGCAGCTCCCAGCATCCACACCCCTGACACACCACCTCATCTTACCAGCAGCATGAGACAGTCAGGCTGAAGATTCTAGGTCCCTTGAGGTGGGGGTCAGAGCCGAGGAGCAGGTATGATTTTATTGATTTATAAGAGATATATAGATTATAGAACTGCAGTGGCCGCAAAAAAAACGCATCTGGCGCAAGTGCCGAAACCACACTTGCCGCACCTGCCGCACACTTACCGCAAGCCACATAGACATTGCATGGGGCTTGCTGCAAGTGAACCGCAAATGCGGCCGTTATGCTGTAATTGCGGCATTTGCGTTTTTTTCACTGCAACTGCCACGATCAGCGATTACCGCTGATGTGAAAGGGGCCTAAGAGGGTTTTTTTTTTTTTATAAAAGCACTGAAAGTGTTGAAGATCCTCTCTGAAGTATCTATGCCGACTGAGCACCAGCATTCACAAGAGATCAGCGCATTTCAGCATGCCTCTGAACAGGAGAGAGAGGGATAGATGAGCGCATGCTGTAGATGCATTGGAAGGACAGATACGGTAACAATGATTGAGCATGCTCAGTGTGGTACAATATATCTGCCCATTTCCGGATCTGGACTCCATTGAAATACATTATATCTGTGGCTGCATTGAGATGCATCTGGATGTACCAGGATTTTTCATGAGCCACAAAATTGCAACAGTGTTCGGCGGAGGAGGAGGTCAAAAGGACGCAGTGATAAATATCCACCTAAAAACTGATACAAACGAATGTCACTGCAGGCCCCATTTTAAGTACAGGGACACAGGTCCGATCAAGAGGCTTCACAATTTGGATGGATTACAATGCAAGGCAAAAAAAATTGAAGTGTGAAACCACCCTAAGAGGCCACTTTTAACTATTTTTCTTTTGTGAAAATGAAACCTGTTGTGCTAAAACAACATTTTAGTGGTGAAAATGTAATTTATTCTTTATTCACTGCCCTCTTTAATAATCATAATGTGTATTCACAAGTATAGTGCTATTAATTTAACAGTGCTTTACATACACTGTCCCCATTGGGGCTCACAGTCCATATTCCATATCATTATGTCCTTGAAATATGGGAGGAAAGTGGAGAACCCTGAGGAAACCTACACAAACATGGGGGAATATACAAACTCCTTTCAGATGTCGTCCTTGGTGAGATTTGAACCCAAGACATCAGCACTGCAAGAATAAGTGCTAACCACTGAGCCACCGTGCCGCCCACAATATAACGGTTTGTGACACACCTGTGGTGTCAATATGATCACTTCACCCCTAGATAAATTAATTGAGGAATGTAGTTTGTAAGATTGGGGTCACTTATAGAGATTTCTGCTGGTCTGCACCTCAGGGGCTCTTCCAATGTAACGGCAAGCGAAACCATTCCAGCAAAATCTGTGCTATACTAATCTCTTGGCATCATGGACCTTGCCCTCTCTTGGATCTCCTCATACTTAACGGACCGCACCTTCAGCGTCACCCGCTCCCACACATCCTCCTCGCCCTACCCCCTATCTGTCGGGGTCCCCCAGGGCTCGGTTCTTGGACCATTACTGTTCTCAATCTACACTCTCGGCCTAGGGCAACTCATTGAGTCCCATGGCCTCCAATATCACCTCTACGCCGACGACACCCAAATCTACCTGTCTGGTCCTGACATCGCCTCCCTTCTATCCAAAATTCCACACTGCCTGTCCGCCATCTCATCCTTCTTCTCTGCTCGCTTCCTTAAGCTGAACATGGACAAAAAAGGTGCGCTGCTCTGTACCCATGTTAAATCTGTCTAATATCACTTTAGCAGTGTATCTATATACACTGCTAAAGTGATATTGCTAAAGTGATATTAAATATAAGGATGGTTAAAAAATAAAAAATCATAAATACTCACCTTCCGGCAACAATGAGAGTCCCATGCTGAATCTCCCAGCCATTCAAGGACCTGGTATGATGTCACTGGGAGGGCGGGGCAACCCAGTCACATGACCACATCAGCGAGGGTTTTAATTGGTGCTGATGTGGTCATGTGACTAGTTTGCCCTCCCCTCCCAGTGACATCATGCAAGGTCCTGAAATGCCAGGAGATTCAGCGTGGGACACTCAGAAGTCGCTGGAAGGTGAGTATTTATGATTTTATATTTTTAATTATCCCTTTATTTAATATCATTTTAGCATTGTATATATAATATACACTTCTAAAATGATATTAGACAGTGCTGACAGCGGCTCGGCTCCCCGCTGCTCTTTCTGTGTCCGGATACCGGACCGGACACAGAAATAGCATCTGAAGGTGCCAGTCCGGTGCTGTCTGTTCCTGTTTGTTTGGATCCTGCAAAAAACAGGATCCAAACGGACAGGGCAAAAACGTAGTGTGAAGCCAGCCTTAGCAATAAGCTTTATCTCATGAGAAAGCTATACCAGTCTAAGCAAAGTGATGGCCAGAATTTGCAGGACTATATAAGAAATGCCCTAGAGATTGTGGAGCGTCTCAGGGGTATTGGAGAAGAAATTAAAGACTTTAAACTCTTGCAGAAGGAAAAATCCAAAATGAACTTTAGCTAAAATGCAAAGAGAGTGTACAGTGCTAGACTAGATCTGCATAAGAACTGTATCCATGTATGGCACAGACGTCTTGGGCACAAAGACCCAGAAGCAGTAAAGAAGCTAGGTCAACTAGCAAATGGTGTTAAAATCAAGCAATATAGTCAATTGTTGAAGTGCACTAGCGGTCTTAAAGGGAAAATGTCCAGAAAATCCTTTCCTAAAGTAAGCAGCACTAGATCTGCACAGCCACGGGATTTGATACACACAGATGTTTGCGGTCCAATGAGTGTTCAAACTCCAAGCAAGAAGAGATATTTTCTCACATTTATTGATGACTACTCCAGATATACAGTTGCCTACCTGCTTGACAGTGAGAATGTAGTTCCACAGAAACTTGAAGAATATTGTGCCGTAGTGTTAAACAAATTTGGAAGAATGCCAAAAGCCCTGCGTGCAGATAATGGGACTGAATATACAAGTGGTAAGGTGCAAACCATTTTGAAAAAGAATGGAATCGTGTTCCAGACTACCATTCCATACAACCCAGAACAGAATGGCATTGCAGATAGAAAGAACCACACTCTCTGTGAAAGTGGAAGAAGTATGTTGTTTGATGTGAATCTACCTACAGAGTATTGGGGAGAAGCCATCATGACAGCTTGCTATTTTCAAAACAGACTGCAGGTAAAGCCACAAATAAAACTCCATATGAACTATGGAACTGCGAGAACCCTAACCTGAAGCACCTCAGGTTATTTGGAAGCAAAACATTTGTGTATGTTCCCAAAGGAAAAACGTTCCAAGTGGGAATCGCATGCAAAGCAAGGAGACCTGGTGGGCTATAGCGAAACTCAAAAGGGATACAGAATCCTGCACCCAGAGACCAACACAGTAACAATCAGCAGAGATGTAGTGATTGATGAGAACTCTGTTTCGCTCAAATTTCATGAAGTAACACTAGTCATTCAAGCAAAGGAACAAGAAGAAGAATCTCAGTCACCAAACCCAGGCACTGAAAAAGAAAACAGTGAAGTCTGGATAAGCTCTGAAGCCAGCAAGGAAGAAAGAGAAGAACAAAATCAACCTCCAGTCAGGAGATCAGCAAGACCAAACAAAGATATCACAGCTAGACGCCTATCTTATAGGGTCAGAACACTTACTGAATCAGAGCCACAGTCAAGGCAAGAAAAAAAGAGCCCTCAGAAGCCAAAGATTCGTCAAAACTCCAGCAATGAGAGTTGCAGCCAAGCAGTGGGGACACTCCTGTATGTAAGGACAACCAGGGATGTATTGGACTTGTCAACAGTGAGAAGATCAGTGCAAAGACTAAGCACATTGACATTAAGCATCACCACTGACGTGACTTAATGGAACGTGATGTACTAAGGTTTGTGTATTGCAAGTCTGACAAGATGTTGGCAATGGTTTTGTCATACCATCTGCTAAGTTTGAGGACTTCAGAACCGCAATGGGACTAACAGGATAAGTAGTTGTTGAGTGGGGTGTTGGAATATGTTTAGTGCAACAACTCCAATCCTGTATGTGTAAGGCTGCATTCACACATTGCGTATTTGTGCGCGCTTTTTTGCGTGCACTTTTCAAAATACGCAGTGTGCCTTTTGTCTGCCGGCAAAGTGAATGGGAAATTAACTTTGCCGTACAGACAGTGCATAAAAATACGCCGCGTTTTTATAGGAAAAAGCGCCTGCGTAAAAAGAATGACCCTGTTAATTCTTTATGCAGCAGCGCCGGCGCTTTTTCCTATAAGGGCGGGCGCTGCTGCATCTGATGTCACAGAGGGGAGGAAAAATCCTGCCTCCTCCTCCCCTCTGTGACATGTCTGCCAGCCCCCATTTGATTTTGCAGTGTATGAATATACATTGCAATATCAAAGTTAAAAAATGAATTAAAATGTATGAAAAATAATAAAAAATGAAATACTTACCCTCCGACGGGTTTTTGGGAGCTGCCGCAGGAATTGACTTGCTAGGACATATCGTGATGTCAGAGTGACATTCCGGTCGCTGAATGGCCACTCGCGGTCATGTGATATGTATCACATGATCATGAGCTGCCAATCAGCGCCAGTGACATTCTCTGACATCACGGCAGGCCCTGGCAGGAAGATACGTTGCCTTGCCTCTGCGTCGGAGACCGGAGAAAAGGCGTCGGAAAGGGTAAGTATTCATTCTTTATTTTTCATACATTTGCCTTTATTTATTTTTGATTTCACAGTGTATATTAATGCACTGCGAAATCAAATGGGGGCTGGCAGACATGTCACAGAGGGGAGGAGGAAGCAGGATTCTTCCTCCCCTCTGTGACATCACCTGCGCTTATGAGCAGAAGAAAGCGCGGTGTGTGAAAGCACCGGCCTATTTTGTTGCGGTTTTTTGTTTGCGCGGCTGAAAATCGCGGCAAAAAGGGCAACAAAGTATGCTAATGTGTGAACGTAGACTAAGTGTTCTATTGCTAGATTTGTGCATTGTCAGTAAAGTTAGTTTAAAAAAAAAAAAAACACTCCCAGAGGCTCACACACAGGAAATACCATGTGACTGTAAGCAGTTTCCTGTGTCCATGCATGTGAAGAGTAGCACAGCAGCTTGCTGATGCTGTAAAGGGACATTAAGAAGTATATTCTTGTTTCCATAAAGCCCTTCGTATCTGTGTGCAGAAAAAAGTCCAATGACCGGGCACTACACACATGGAGCTCTGCTAACAGCCTGTCGGCTATCTAAGATTCATGAAAAAGTGAATAAAGAAAGGCGGCACTCACCATGTAGGCTGGTGGAAGAATGTTTTAATCCAGGTAGCTTAGTCCATTAAAACATTGTTGGTGCGGGGGAACCCGCATAAGTATCACCACACGATACAAAACGGTACCGTCGTTCCGACGGCCTCTCACTCCCTCTCCCCACCGCACCAACAATGTTTTAATGGACTAAGCTACCTGGATTAAAACATTCTTCCACCAGCCTACACGGTGAGTGCCGCCTTTCTTTATTCACTTTTTCATGAACCCTTCATATCTGTACCTGTTTGTTGCTAATTAAAGCTAAGTTCTGTTGTCAACACGCTTTCAGTGAATCCTGAATGATCCGCTGCCAACAAGAACAACGACGCTGGACCCCGGAGAGAGCAGGTGTAGGCGAGAAAAGTCACACATTGAGGGTTCACATCTCATATACATATAAATATGCCGAGTGCAATGTGATAAAAAATTGGATTGCATACAGATCAATGTTGTTCAATGAGCCAGCGCTGATCTTCGATTTTATTTTCTCAGTTGCATTTGGCGTCAGGAAAAAATTGCAGCATGTTTCATATGGCACAACCGAGACTCAACAATGCAAGTCTTTGGTGCAGAAAAAAAATTGGATGTCATGTGTACTATCTGTATAATGTCTGTATTTTACAGATACTGTAAGGGTGCTTTCACACACAGCGTTTTTGTGCTGTCCAAGGGGATCAGACTTTTTGCAGCTCTCCTCGGACAGCAACGGATCCAAACTGATGACTGCAATCGGATGCCAAATAGGCATCCAATTCCGATATTTTGCAGCATCAGTTTGGATCCTCTCCTCCTCTCGCCGCTCCTCCTGTCACCTTTCTCCCCTCCTCTCTCTGCTCCCTCTTTGTCCCCTCTGTCTCCCCTCTTTGTCCCCTATGTCTCCCCCTTTGTCCCCCTCTTTCGCCCCCTTTGTCCCCCTCTTTCACCCCCTCTTTGTCCCCTCTTTCACCCCCTCTTTGTCCCCCTTTCACCCCCTCTTTGTCCCCCTTTCACCCCCTCTTTGTCCCCCTTTCACCCCCTCTTTGTCCCCCTTTCACCCCCTCTTTGTCCCCCTCTTTGTCCCTCTCTTTCGCCTCCTCTTTGTCCCCCTCTTTGTCCCCCTCTTTGTCCCCCTCTTTGTCCCCCTCTTTGTCCCCCTCTTTGTCCCCCTCTTTGTCCCCCTCTTTGTCCCCCTCTTTGTCCCCCTCTTTGTCCCCCTCTTTGTCCCCCTCTTTGTCCCCCTCTTTCCAGGCCTTAAAAAATAAAAAATAAATCTTTATTCTCACCTATCCAGGAGGCCCGCGGTGCTTCAGCTCTCTTCTTCTTATCCACAGGACCTGGCGTGATGTCACAGTCACATGACCGGTTACCGCGGTAGTCCGGTCATGTGACTGCACTGTGACGTCAGGCCAGGTCCTAGAAGCATCGAGCGCTGGAGGCAGCGCTGGATCGCCGGAGAGGTGAGAATAAAGTTTTTTTTATTTTTAACTCTTTATTTTCACTAGCTGTCACTTCTGCAATGTATGAATATATATTGCAGAAGTGATATTAGATGGCATAGAGCTATTTTAGTGTACTGAGCATGCTCCGTACACTAAAATCGGGTCCGAGGAGACATCAGCTGTTTCCTCGGACCCGCGCTCCATAGGCCCCATGTTATTTGGCACGGATCAGGTCGGATCCAATTCGGTCCAATTTGACCCGCTGTGCCAAAAATCGCAGCAGGCTGCGATTTTGGGCACAGCAAAAAATCGGACAGAATCGGATCCGACAAAAATCGGATGCCAATAAGGCCAAATCCGATGTGATCCGTGCCCATAGACTAACATGGGGCCAAAATCGGATCCGTGGCTGTCCGTTTTACAACGGACAGCCACGGATCACAGAAAAACGCTGTGTGAAAGCACCCTTACATAGAATATTGTAAATGGTCCTGTAAATCAGGGTTGGGGAACATTTTTCCTCCTGGGGGCCATTTGGAAATTTCTACCATCCTTCGGGGCCACACCAAATTATCAACTCGAAAATTACCCGCTATATTTGGTTAAACAATCAACTCATCCCTACTGTGATGGCTGGAGCTGCTTCTCTTTACAATGACTGAAGTTATGTCATATTGATCATGTTGCTTCTCAACTGCTTTTGCAGGTTTGCTAGAGCCATAGACATCACAGTAGAGGCTGGGGGCATATGCGTCACTGGGGAAGCTGGGGCTGGGGCATAGAGATCACTGAGGAACTGGGGGCAAATACTTCACTGGGGGAGGCTAAGGATGGGGGTATAGATATCACTGGGGGAGGCTAAGGCTGGGGGTATGGATATCACAGGAGAGACTGAGACTGGGGGTATAGACATCACAGGAGTGGCTAAGGCTGGGGCATAGACATCACAGGAGAGGCTGGGCACATGTATGTCACTGGGGAGGCTGAGGCTGGGGCATAGAGCTCACTGGGGAGGCTGAGGCTGGGGCATAGAGCTCACTGGGGAGGCTGAGGCTGGGGCATAGAGCTCACTGGGGAGGCTGAGGCTGGGGCATAGAACGCACTGGGGAGGCTGAGGCTGGGGCATAGAGATCACTGGGGAGGCTGAGGCTGGGGCATAGAACGCACTGGGGAGGCTGAGGCTGGGGCATAGAGATCACTGGGGAGGCTGAGGCTGGGGCATAGAGATCACTGGATTTAAAGTGCAGGCAGTTGGCAAAATGCAGCTGCCAGCCTGAGCACTGCGGTTTCAATGAATCTGCCCGGGGCTGCAAAAAAGTCATCGAGGGCCGCATACGGCCCTGGGGCCTGAGGTTCCCCACCCCTGCTGTAAATGATTGTAGGAAAATGTTTTCTGAGAAACAAAACCTCATGATATATGAATGCTAGGCGAGAAAACAAAGAAAATCGCACCCTCGCATGGTACATGGAATACTAAACAGATTGCACACGTCCAACTTCTCTACTGAATGAAAATCAGACCGATTTATTATACGCAGACATGATTGACGCCTTAAACTACACACATACATAGATTTGATGAAAAACATATTCATGGGAGACTTTATATAGCTGATTTCTGCATATTAGATGTCTGTAAAAAAAATCTAACACAATGTTTAATGCGTAATCGTGGTTTTAATTCTTATTTCACTGAATACAGATTTGAATTTAGAATTGAGAATTTTGGTAATGACTGATCAATTCTGGCAGAGAAAGAAACAAATTTGTCTGATAAATATTACAAGGTTGCTCATTTTCATGTGAACTATTGATTTATTAAATACAAATTAAAGTGATGGTTACACTTTTTTAAGGAAAACTCTGTCTTGATCTTCCTTAATCACAGGTGAATTTCCCTCCTTTCCTGTTTGAAGTTTTCCTCTTTGCTCCAATTGATGTAGACAGAAGCGTCACAAAGATTGGAAATGGAATCATCCTGTTTACCTTGTACAAGCAGGAGCCCTCTGTGTGGGAGTCACTCTCCATGGTGAATGGTAAGTGCTGGACCAACTGGCCATGATGACCTAAGGAATGGTTTGGGTAATGCAGTGCTGACTTTGCATTTGCCCATAGGCTCCTTTTCCACATCAGGTATCTACAGTATTGTGCAGGAGCAGGGCAGACAGGGGCTAGCTGGCCCAGGTGGCAGGGGAACAGATGCCACCCAGGACAGTGGTCAAACAGCAGTTTTGGGGCCGCCAGGCCATCTGTCACGTTGGTCTGGGAGGCCTCTCTGCCCCTGAAGTTCACTGCTCATGGGCCACTGCTGTGTAATTGCCCCCCCTGGCCAAATTTGCCAGCCAGCCCCTGAGGGCAGAGGTGAAATAGCATGAAGAAAAGTTCACAAAAAGTTATGAACTGTAATCAGAAGTTTGTTTTCATAGTAGGGGCAGAAGAATATGCAAATTTGATTTTATAAGAAATATAATCCAGTTTATTATTACACTGGTCCAAAAATTAAAGGTTGTAATACTGTTTTTAAAGAGGAATTTCACCTTTGTAAAATAGGGGTGATGTGAACAGAGTCCGGAGTCTTTGTTTTATCCTAACCTGTGGTTATAGGACTCATTCCTTATAGAACTAATTTTGACTGCATATTTTGTTATCAAAGGAACACTTTATTGACTAAAATAAAATTCCTAGTTAATGAATCATTGTGTTGGGCAAAGAATATACCGTATTTGTGGTTATACACCATTAATTTAAAAGAAGGTCAAATACAATTTTCTTCAATTGAAGATTACGTAAAATTAATAATCCTTAAGCAAAAACAGGCTATAAAGTAAAGCTTAAAGGGGTTTTCTAGGTTTGTCTCAAAAATCTGCAGTTACTGTACATGACTAGTAATGGGCGAACCCTGAACACAAACTTCCCTTAGAAGTGTTACTGCTTGGGTTTGGCTAGGGGGCTGTAAGAATAAGCAAAACGGTGATTAAACATTAGTGTCATACTCACCGGGGTTTGCACAATTGTACTTCTGGGTCGCTCATTAACGTTCTGGTTATTCACTGCACTGGCACCAGCAGCCAGTAACATATGCCCACTCTCTGTGACAGCGTCTGTGATTGGTTGTTGCACCCCTCACCCATTGTGCCGGAGTCTGTGATTGGTTGCCATTGTAAACAAACCTGCCGTCATAGGGTTATAAAAATAAATAATTTAAAAACATTGGCGTAGGGCTTCGCCATATTTTTTGATTCTCGGTACAGATAAAGCAGACAGCTAAGGGCTGCTACCCCGGGCTGCCTTCCTTTACCTTGGCTGGTAATCAGAAATACATTGGCGCCCATTATTTTGTTTTAAATTATTTAAATATATGATTTTAAAAAAAAGCATGGGCTTTGCCCTGTTTTTGATTGCCAACCAAGGTAAAACCCAGGCAGCTAGGGGCTGGTACTCTTAGCATGGTGAGGCCCATAGTTTATATATATACATACAATACCTATATACAATATATATATATAGCAGCACTATGGTATATGGTGGTACATTACAGCACATGTATAGCAGCACTATAGTATATGGCGGTACATTACAGTACATGTATAGCAGCGTTATAGTATATGGCAGTAGATGTATAGCAGCGCTATGGTATATGGTGGTAAATTACATTACATGTATAGCAGCGCTATAGTATATGGCGGTACATTACAGCACATGTATAGCAGCACTATGGTATATGGCTCGCCACGGTGCCATGTGTAAAATCCACCCATTACTTCAGATTTTACACATGGCGCCGTGGCGAGCGCCGCTACGCTGATTGGCCGCCCGCGTTCAGGTAGCAGCGGCTGAGCTCCGGTTAGCGGCTAACGCCGGTCGTCTCCCGGCTGGCTCGCGCGCACTGGGTCCACCGTTTGCCGGACCGTACATACCTGAACGCTTCCGCCGGGCTGCAAATTGGCGTGAAATTCGAATGTTCAGCACACGCTATTTGCATACTCTGAGCTCATTGGCCGCCGCCATCGACGGCACCCAATGAGCTGCCTCTGTGTGGCGCGCGATTTCGGTTACAGACACACACAAAAAACCCTTAGACAATTATATAGTAGATATAGTAGATATAATAATTGATATCCTGCACAAAGTTCAAATGCATATAAAAAGAGAAAGATAATGCTTAACCTAGCCAATAATAAAGATAAGGTACAAAGATAAAGTGATGTATAAATAAGCCTAAGCAGGGAACGATTAAATATATACAAGCAGAATATAACTGATATCAGACAAATGTGAATGTATGAGAATAGAGAATCTACCAAATTTTGCAACTAGCCCATAGTAAAGTGGCCTGTATAGAAAGTAAGAGCCCTTTAATTTCTAAGCAACCTGAATCATTCCTGTAAAGAGAGAAGTGAACCCAAGCACCCGACGCGTGTCACCACAAACAGGTGGATCCTCAGGGTAAGGGGTGACTGCCAAGGTTCATTTTGTGTCTTCATATAGCTATTGTAATCAGATGTAATCTGATTCCTATGTGAGTACCTGGAGGCAGCGGTGGTAATCTTCCCGTGACGTCTGGTAGTAAGAGGTGTGCAGGTGCAAGAAAGCATAAGGAGCAAGGCGTTTTTCCAAAACTGAAAGTGCCCACATGTGCAGACTGGCCGGTCAAAGATGAACGCTATAGCCAGCGAGCAATGAATGAGAATAGTGGCACATGTCCAGGGAACAGAAAGCAAAATGTAGCACTGCCAATATCCACAATAGTAAGATGATGGATTGTGGATAGGATATAATGTACAATACTTCTCAATATATTATATAGCTGAATAGCCCGGTGTTGCCCGGGCATAGTAATAAGTGTGGTTAGTTATAACAAAATAGAATTATTATTTTGTACATAGAACCATTTCACATTATATATTCAAAACTATAGATTTGCAACATAAATTAACTAAATGATTACCCAAGTAATGATAGTAGAAAATGGCGCACACTGGGACATGACTGTCAGTGAAGCAGCAGCCATACACACCCCAAATCTACTAAGACGCCCCTTTCATATTCTTTTAACAGCCTGCCGCACACAGCCACCATATACAGCAGGAGCATATTATTATTATTATTATGCTTGAGTGTAATTACACTGAAGGGAACCTGTCAACTACTTTATAGGTACCTTTACACGCGGCAACTTTTCAAGGAATTTCACAGGTAACTTACTGATTGCAGTGAAATCATGGACACATTGTTCCATTTGTACACAGCAACAAGATAGAACAATGTGTCCATGATTTCACTGCAACCAGTGAGTTGAAAGTGAAATTCCTAGAAAGGTTGCCGCGTGTAAAGGTTCCTTAAGACCCCAGTTATCACTGTCGGTGCCTGTAGCTTCATAGTACTATTCTAAGCATCCCTGTCAGAGCTCATAATGATAAAGGTGAAAAAAACTTTTATACACTTACATTTTCTTATATAAATGAGGCAGTGTGTAGACACCGTGGAGGACATAAACAATCTGGCAGGTTAATAGTTAACTCACTGCCAACTTGTTGTGTAAAAGGACCTATGTGATGTAACGATTGTGACAATAGTGGTCGGAGCTAAGCAAGCAGAATTATGGTCTATGGAGACTTAACTCCGCCTATTATAGTCACATGATCGTGACATCACACAGGCCCTGCTGGATCATCTGAAAACCATCTGAAATGTTAACTATTAACCTGATAGACCAGAGGTCTCAAACTCCAGGCCTCGATGGCCGCACACAGTGCAGGTTTTCAGGATTTCCATAGCATTTGAAAGCGGATAATCAAATTACCAACTGTCAAACTCTAAGGAAATCCTGAAAACCTAAACTGTGTGCGGCCATCGAGGCCTGGAGTTTGAGACCCCTGTGCTAGAGTGTGTATGTCCTCCAAGGTGTGTACACACTGCCTCATTGACAGTGTTGCCCGGGCATAGTAAGTGTTCTTAGTTATAACAAAATAGAATGTTTGTTGTGCACGTAAAAGTCACAAAGTAAATGGGGGCGTGACAATGAAGGGGTGGAGCTACAAAGGGGAGGAGGTATGTGTGGCCATAGTCATTAGGCCTTTTTTTCGGTGAATGACTGTAAGCCGCAGGGTTCAAATTTCCCCCCAAAACATAGTGCTAGTTTCCTGAGTCAAACAAGATTTGTGTGCAAAATTTGGTGATTGTAGATGCAATGGTGGGGATTCCTTTAGTGGACACACACACACACACACACACACACACACACACACACACACACACACACACACACACACACAAACAGCTTTATATATTAGAGGTGGCACGGTGGCTCAGTGGTTAGCACTGCAGCCTTGCAACGCTGAGGTCCAGGGTTCAATTCCAACATCTGCAAGGCATTTGTATGTTCTCCCATAGGTAGGATGTTTAGATTGTGAGCCTCAATGGGGACAGCATTACTGATGTATGTAAAGTGCTATGGAATTAATATATATATATATATAAATTAATAAATATTATGTTATATATTTGATTGAAAATGTGATATCAGGAAAAACTGTATCTGTTCAGCCAAACAGTTTCAAGCATCACAAGAATTTATATGACCAGAAAAAATATAAGATGAAGTCTAATTTATTACAATGGGGAAGAGTTAAGGATAAAGTGGATTCAGTAGGAAGGGAGAAGTGGGGGAGAAATAGGAAGAAAAAAAGTTGGCAAGGAGAATAATCAAGAGAGGTGTAGTAATGTTAGAATGTCCGTTCAACCAACTGACTATAGTAAAGGACCTCTCAATGGGCAGGGAGGTTATTGAGATACATAAGGGATATTTCAGTAGTAAATACGTTGTTCGAAGATTCTTCAATCAGTGAAGATATTGATTCAGCTTCTTTTATTACATCTAATATATAAAGCTGAATGTGTGTGTGTGTGTGTGTGTGTGTGTGTGTGTGTGTGTATATCCGGGATTGGCATCTACACCGTCACAACAACAGCCACAAAATTTTGCACAGTCGCACGTCTGGACCCCAAGAGCGTCATAGGCTATGTTGTGAGGCGAATTTTTAACCCTGCGCATTCCAGTTCTCCAAACAATTTTGCCCCTATCTACATAATGGGGAAAAAGTGAATGGAAAAGTGTTGGAGGAAAATCCACAGCTGTCAACTATAGAGACAAAATTTTACACAGTCACACGTCTGGACCCCGAGAGCGTCATAGGCTATGTTGTGCAACATTTTAACCCCGCGCATTCCAATTCACCAAACAATTTTGCCCCTATCTACATAATGGGGAAACAGTGACAATTACCAGTTGACAGTTGTGAATGAGAGGGGCTTAATGATAGCACCAAAGACTAACCACACATACCAGCATATAGTCACTAAGGTGGGGCCCCAACATGAGATATTCACCACACACGGGGACATGTATACACACCACACGCACACAAAGAGTAACAGCAAGTCTATAGTCGCTAAAGTGCAGCCCCAACATTGGATACTCACCACGCACCCGAACACACACAAACACCACAAAGAGACACACACAACACAGAGACACACACACCACACAGACCTCCCCCACAGGGACACACACATAGCCACCCTATAGGGACACATGCACTCACCCCACAGGGACACACACACAACACAGAGACACACACACACACACACACCCAAGGGGACACACACACACTCTATAGCAACACATGCACTCACCCCACAGGGACACACACACACCACAAAGAGACACACATAACACAGACACACACACCACACAGACCCCCTTCCCCACAGGGACACACACATAGCCACCCTATAGGGACACTTGCACTCACCCCACAGGGACACACACACCACAAAGAGACACACACACACACACACTACACAGACCCCCCCACAGGGACACACACACATACACACCCTATAGGGACACATGCACTCACCCCTCAGGGACACACACACACCACAAAGAGACACACACAACACAGAGACACACACACCCCACACAGACACCCCCCCCCCCACAGGGACACACACATACACACCCTATAGGTACACATGCACTCACCCCACAGGGACACACACACACACCACAAAGAGACACACACAGCAGAGACACACACCACACAGACCCCCCCCCCACAGGGACACACACATACACACCCCAGGGACACACACACACCACACAGACAGACACAGATGTGCACAAATCACCTCACACAACTCGCCTCATACGTGTGCTATCTTTATTTTCCAAACATAAACATCTGATTAAAAACAGCCAATGTGCAACACATGTGCCATATAGGAAATTAAGGCAGATGTCAGTCACATGAGCTGTCTATTATGTGTATGTGTGAGGTAACATATACTGCCCGGCCAGGGGAGGGTTTTACTGTTGGCTGGAGATTTATTAGGCTGCCTATAGCAACCAATCACAGCTCAGGTTCTATTTTCCTACAGGTCATTAATATGACATATTCAAATTCTATTTTCTTCTAGCTAACAGCAGTTATTTATTAACCCGGGCGTAGCCGGGTACTACAGCTAGTATAGGATAAAGTACAAAGCAACAGAAAAAAGGAAAAAGAGCTTTTTTGATTACTAGTTTTCGACAGGGTCACAGTGATTCGTGAAGTGTAACCACAATAAAATGTGCTATGTGTCTGATAAAGAATGTATATGTGGGGGGTCTTCAGATTCCATTGTATACTTTAGAGAATAACATATTTCAGAGAATATACATAACCTCTGAGAGATTGTCCTTATGGAAGACCAGGGACCAATTGGTCGGTAGATGAGGAAACTGCAATAGCAAGAGTTTGTGATTCACATAAATAGAAACCAGATGTAAATATCGATCCAAATGTCAGTTTGTTAATCCCAGAGATGTTACACTCTTGGTGGAGATAAGAGAGCATGTTATATAGAAAGGAGATGTCATCATTTTCTATTTCTTGTATAAACCTGTAAAAAGGATTTCCTCATTTAATCCCACTGGAGCCAAGCTCTGTAAATTGTAGATCCTTCTGGTTTTCTTTCTTAGTAAATTCTCTAAAACATATTCCCCTTTGATGGTTGTGAGGGCTCCATCTACCACTATGATGTGAAGTCCCCTTGGTGAACCGTTATGACATTCCAGGAAATGTTTAGCCAAAGAGGTGATTGGCTTACCTTTGGCCTGGTTCTTTTTGGCACATTCAATATTTGTTAGATGATTTTGTATTCGTTGTCGTAACACCTAGGTCATGTCCCCAACATAGATTTTAGGGCAGCGGCAAATCAACACATAAACAACACTCTTTGTGCGACAGTTGGCATAATGTTTAATAGCTCTCTCCTGGAAAGATAGGGATATCAATCCTGTGGACTGCAATCATATATGGCCAAATAGAGCAATCTCCACACACTAAGCATGGAGAAGAGAAAGAGGAGAGAACTATCTGAGAACTTGAGAACCAAAATTGTTGGAAAATATCAACAATCTAAAGGTTACAAGTCCATTTTCAGAGATATTGATGTTCCTTTGTCCACGCGCACAACATAATCAAGAAGTTTACAACCCATGACACTGTAGCTAATCCCTGGACATGGGTAGCAGAGAAAAATTGATGAAAGGTTACAACACAGAATAGTCCGGATGGGGTGTAGAAGCAGCCCCAATCTAAATCTAAAAATATTCAAGCTGTCCAGCAGACTCAGGATGCACCAGTGTCAGCACAAACTATGCGTCGACATTTGAATGAAAATGAAATTCTATGGCAGGAGACTCGGGAGGACTCCGCTACTGACACAGAGACATAAAAAGCTATACTGCAGGTTGCCAAAATGTACATGAGTAAGCCAAAATCCTTCTGAGAAGGTGTCGTGTGAACAGAATTGGATCAAGATGGATCTTTTTGGTAAATTTTATCATTCTACTGTTTACTTAATGGAATGAGGCCAACAAAGAAATGAACACAGTACCTACAGTCAAATATGGTGGAGGTTCAAAAATGTTTTGGGTTGCTTTGCTGTCTCTGGCACTGGGTGCCTTGACTGTTTGCAAGGCATCATGAAATCTAAAGTTTACCAAAAGATTTCGGGTCGATGTAATGCCCAGTGTCAGAAAGCTGGGTTTGTGTCCTAGGTCATGGGTCTTCCGCAGGACAATGACCCCAAACATACTTAAAAAAAAAAAAATGAGTGGAAGCATAGTGCTGGAGAGGTTTGAAGACCTGTGGACAGATCTTAGAACTACTGTTGGGAGAAAGCACCCTTCAAATATGAGAAACCTGGAGCAATTTGCAAAAGATGAATGGTCCAAAATTCCAGTTCAGAGATTCAAGAAGCTTGTTGATATTTATAACAAGTGAAAGATTGCAGCCAGTGGCATAGCTAGAGTTTGGTGGGCCCCAGTGTGAAATTTAGACCAGGGCCCCCCTCCCCTTAGAGCACACGATGGTGGGCCCCGTGTAAAGTTCTAAATACTTTAAAGACTCACAGATTGATCCCTCCTCCCCCTTTCATTATGTATTAATGTCCCTCATCCTGCAATACATGGTCCTTCTACTGAAATATTGCTGTTATCATAATATATATGTCCCCTTTCCTGGTATATATAGTCTTCCTCCTCCTGCCACCATAGTCCTCTACTTATTATAATGCAGCCCCATATTACTCCATATATTACAATGCTTTCCTATAATCCTCTATGTATTATAATGCAGCCCATAGTTACCTATTCATAAGGTAGCAAATCAAACGTTAGGGTGGTCGCAGGTTTACAAAAATCACAGATCTGACTGAAAAAACATGATTGTCCAAAATTAGTTATATTGCAGTTATTTGTAAGTTGTTCGTACATTCAATAACGTGCTTAGTTGATATCCATTATGACTTTAGAAAGTGCTTGTCCAGAGACTAAGGCTGCTTTCACATCAGCGTTTTACGCTGACGTCGGCAGTTGCGGTGAAAAAAATGCAACTGCCGCGATTACCGCATAACGGCCACACTTGTGGTTCACCTGCGGCAGGCCCCATGCAATGTCTATGGGGCTTGCAGCAGGTGCGGTGTAGTTATGGTTTCGGCACTTGCGGCAGATGCGGCCGCGAAAAAAACCGCAAACCGAAACCGCACCTGCCGCACACTTACCGCAAGCCTAATAGACATTGTATGGGGCTTGCCGCAAGTGTGGCCGTTATGCAGTAATCGCGCCAGTTGCGGTTTTTTTCACCGCAACTGCCGCGATCAGCGTAAAGCGCTGATGTGAAAGGGGCCTAAGTCGTCATATAGAGAAAAAGTTTTTGTGCATATCACTATTACAGGTTATACCTCACATTCTCATATGACAACATATCATTTATTAGGGTTTTTAGTAACTTACTATGTACATATTTATGCAATGTGGATTTATCATAGCAAACCAAGAATCATAATACCGGTCAAGAGCACTATTGATTCATGGTGCTGTACATGAGAAAGGGTTACATACAAACAAATTAAAAATACTACAAACAAGCCTAACGTAAGACCGATACAGAGGGGAGAGAGGATCCTGTCCTTGCAGGATTACATTCTACAGGGCAGTGGGAGAGAGATACAGTAGGTTTGGTCTGCTCTGATGGTGGTGGAGCATCGGGTCCAATAGTGGTGGAGCACCAGGTCCAGTGCTGATGTGGTGGCACTGTGGTCATTGCAGGCTGTAGGCTGTTCTGAAGAGATGGGTTTTCAGGTTCTGCTTGAAGGTTCTGAGTGTAGGGGACAGTCAGACGTGATGGGGTGCAGATTCCAGAGGATGGGGATGCTCGGGCAAAGTCTGGCAGGCGGTTAGATGAGGAACGTACAAGTGTGGAGGAAAGGAGAAGGTCTTGTGAGGATCGAAGATTACGAGTTGGATGATATTGGGAGATTAGTTCAGAGATATGGGGGAGACAGATTGTGGACGGCTTTGCAAATCAATGTTAGTAGCTTGAATTAGATACGCTGGTGCATTGGGAGCCGTGGAGGAATTTGCAGAGGGGAAAAGTGGAGGACTAGCGAGGAGAGAGGTGGATTAGTCGAGTAGCGGAGTTAAGGACCGATTGGAGAGGTGCAAGAGTGTTGGCAGGGAGGCCACAGAGGAGGAGGTTGCAGTAGTCGAGACAGGAAATTATGAGGGCATGCACTAGTAGTTTAGAATATTGAGGGTCGAGGAAGGGATGGATTCTGGAAATATTTTTGAGTTGGAGGCGGCAGGAGGTGGCAAGGGCTTGGATGTGCGGTTTGATGGACAGGGCAGAGTCAAAGGTTACTCCGAGGCAGCGCACTTCAGGTACAGGGCAAAGTGTGGTGTCATTTATTGTGATAGATAGATCTGGTAAGGAAGGTGTGTAAGATGGAGGAAAGATGATGTGTTCGGTTTTGTCTATATTGAGTTTTAGGAAGCGAGAGGAGAAGAAGGATATGGCTGATAGACACTCCGGGATTCTGGACAGGAGAGAGGTGACATCTGGACCAGAGAAATAGATCTGAGTGTCATCAGCGTATAGGTGATACTGTGATACTGGAAGCCATGGGACTTTGAGTTGTCCTAGACCAAGGGTATAGATTGAAAAAAGGAGGGGGGTCTCAGGACAAAGCCTTGAAGGGACCCCAACAGAGAGGGGATGGGGCGAGGAGGTCGTGTGCGAGTGGGAGATGCTAAATGTGCGGTTGGAAAGGTAGGAGGAGATCCAGGAGAGTGCAAGGTCACTGATACAATGGAAGAGAGGATCTGAAATAGGAGACCGTAGTCGACGGTGTCGAACGCAGAGGACAGGTCTAGAAGGAGCAGGATGGAGAAATGTCTGTTAGCTTTGGCCATGAGTAAGTCCTTAGTAATTTTGGTGAGGGCAGTTTCAGTGGAGTGGTGGGGGCAGAAGCCGGAATGAAAGTTGTCAAAGAGAGGGTTGGATGAGAGGTGGGATGAGAGTACAGTGTGGACGTGCTTTTTGAGAAGTTTGGAAGCAAACGGGAGCAGGGATATGGGCCGGTAGCTGGATGTAGAAGTGTGGTCAAGGGATGGCTTCTTGAAGATAGGTGTAATTGTTGCATGTATGAAAGCAGAAGGAAAGGTACCAGAAGTTAGTGATAGGTTGAATAGGTGGGTTAGGGCTAGGATAAATGTGGTGGTGAGGTTGGGTAGGAAGTGGCATGGGATGGGATCCAGTGCACAAGTGGTGAGGTGCAATCTGGAGAGGACGTGTGCAAGTTCCCCTTCAGTGATGGAGGGGAGAAGGGTTAGTGGGGGAGGGGAGTGGTCTGGTATACATGGGGGTTGTGGTGGTTGGTCAGCAAAGACTTGTCTGATCTGATCAATCTTGCTAATGAAGTGTGTTGCAAAGTCTTCTGCAGAGATATGAGAAATTGTAGGGGGCAGTGGGGGCGGAAGAGGGAGTTAAATGTGTTGAATAACTGCCTGGTGTTGTGGGACAAAGAGGATATGTGGGTAATGAAGTAATTCTGTTTAGTGGTGGTGGAGTGCTGACTTGAATTATACAAATATATAGGGAGCTGCTTAATTTGTAGTTCATTAGGGTAATATAAAACAAAAATAGAATAAAAGCCTTGATAAGTTGTGGCTATTCTGCTGTCCAGCAGCAATCTAGAGGTTGTTGGAAAGTCTATATTTCATCTGAAGTTTATATAAATTGTAAGCTGTACCTTGCCTAATCCTAAAGTTAGAGAACAATGTAACATATGGTTGGGTTAATGGAATTGTCTACCTAATAGGATAACATCAATGAGCTCTAATATATGACTTGCAGGGGCCCACATCATGCAGTATTTGCTCTGGTCCTGTGCTTAATATAGCAGATTTTGTCTCAGCTTGTGACTCTTGCTGGCCGGTTGACTAATTCAGTTCAGTAGCTAAGTCAGCCCCCTTCTCAATCATGGCTAATGTCTATAGACATGTAAAGAGGCTGGCTTAGACATTAAGGGAGCTATAGACCTGTGTTCTCACGGACCCGCACTGCTTAACATAGGAGACGGTCGACAAGGGTAGTTGGTCATAAGTGGCTATTCATTGCATCCGACTTGTTTCGGAATCAGACCCGACTCCTTCCTCAGGGAGCCAATTAAATTGGGGCTCCTTCCTCAGGATTTTTGGCGTCGGATCTGACTCCAAAATGCGTCGGATGCAATAAATAGCCACTTATGACCAACTACTCTTGTTGACCGTCTCCTATGTCGAGCAGCGCTGGTCTGTGAGAACACAGGTCTATATCTCCCTTATCTACTACGGTTATCTGTGCATGTGTGGATCCTGCAGCAGCCACATTGTGTTCAAACTTGGTTGTGTGCTACACAACCTTTCTAGGTGAGCAATCTTTTGCACCACAAGTTTCCATCTATGATAAAACCCTATTTGCGCTTTCTTTCCTTTGCAGTTTTTGTATATAATTATTATACCAACCTGGCTTAGGCATTGACATAAGCAGTCAGCTGGCCCCTTGACACACCGCACTGGTCATATACCCACACCGGAAACGCTGTCTTGTGTGATGCTCTTGAGATCTCGATCCACCACAGAAATCAAACTACTGGGACACCGGGCATCATTGAATGAGATCACTTAGTGATCTCATTTACCTCTTAGGCTGCTTTCACATTACGATTTTCGGATTTCCGATGCTGTCCGATCAAAATCGGACAGCATCGGATCCGAATTTGGCCCCCATGCAGCTCTATGGGCATCGGACCGAATCGGATGTGCACTAAATGCCATCCGATTTGGTCCGATCCGATTCTGTCCGATTTTATTATCGGTGCAAAAATCGGAGCTTGCTCCGATTTTTGCACCGAAAATAAAATCTGACAGAATCGGATCGGACCAAATCGGATGGCATTTAGTGCACATCCGATTAGGTCCGATCCCTATAACATGGGGCCCTATGGAGAAGGGTCCGAGGAAACATCTGATGTCTCCTCGGACCCCGTTTTACTGTACTGAGCATGCTCAGTACAGTAAAACTGCTCCTAACTAGGAGCACAAGTGTTAAAAAAAAAAAAAAAAAAAAGTTATTCTCACCTCTCCACGAGCCCCCGCCGTCTTCCGCCATCTTCTTGGAGGCTCCCGGTGGCTCTCGCAGGTTGCCGGTGTCAGCAGAGGGCTTCCTCTGCCTTATAGGACCTGCGGTGATGTCACAGTCATGTGACCGCGGGTTACCATGGTGAACCCGCGGTCACGTGACTGTGACATCACCGCAGGTCCTGAACAGCAGAGGACGACCTCTGCTGACAGCGGCAGCCTGCGGGAGCCACCGGGAGCCTTCAAGAAGATGGCGGAAGACAGCGGGGGCTCGGGGGGAGGTGAGCATAAGGTTTTTTTTTTTTCTTTTTTTCACTCCGATTTTATGCCGGAATCGGGTGCCTATTTGGCACCCGATTCCGGGCATCAGAAGGGAGCCGATGCTGTCCAAATTATATCGGACAGCATCGGCTCCCTCAAAATCGGTATGTGAAAGTAGCCTTAAACCTCATTTATGTATACATTATTTTGACTGGACATCTCCGTTAGTAACAATGATAAATTACTAATCAAGCTTTTCCCTACTACATACATGCAGAGTGGGGGTGGACTGCCGCCTCTCCTATTTTTATCATCTGCTCTTTTTGGTTATCATGTCTGATAATATCGGACAAATTATTTCAGTATGAATATATCCAGGAATGGCACCTGGGATTGCTATATTAAAACTGAGACTGTCAATTAATTTTTTATTATTTTGTCTGTAGTCAATAAAGAGACAATGCAAAGACTTCGAGAACAGGCCGTCACAAGGATGCAAGAGAAAGCCAAGGAGGAGGCTCAGTCTAAAGCCGTGAGAAAAAGAGAAAATGAGAAATACTCGCTAGAGGTCATGATGAAGGTAAAACAACATGTTATGTCTAATGAGCACATACAGTGACACATCATAATATTAAACTTCTGACAGATTAAATGGAATATGCCAGTAGGATCAACCCTCCTAAGCGGTCTATATGCTGATGTAGGTTATAGAAAGCTGAGTAAAATAATACCTTGGTAGTTACCATCCAATGTCTTATTCAAGAGAAAGCCACATTTTTCTTATTTGTAAGGCACCTTTCACATCAGCGATATTTTTTTTTAAAATTTGCGTCCGATCTGGCAGGTTTGCTGCATCTGCCGCGTAATTGCTCTCTTGAGTCCCATTCATTCCCTATGGGTCTTGCAGTCAGGTGCGGTTTTGCTAGAAGCAGTTTTTTTTTCTTTGCCACAAGGGATGGATTTGCCGGATCCAGCAAAACTGCACTTGCCGCACCTGACCGCAAGACCCATAGGGAATGATTGGGACTTGTCGCAAGTGAGCATACGGTAAAGCTGCTGGATCTGCCGCTATCTGCAGAAAACGCTGATGTGAAAACAGTCTAATTGAGCTGTTAAAAATCCACTCCAGCGTTTTGTTTTTTGCTGCCAGGAATGGTGCTGTTAATATAGGGTGCCTGACCAGTTGCGTAACTTCAGGCCCAGGGGCCCCGATGCAAAAGCTTCAATGGAGCCCCAAATTATTGAAAATCTTTAATAGTATTAGTCTTTTTCTACAGGCCAAAGGGACTTTTGGGGCCCCCTAGGCTGCAGGGCCTGGGTGCGATCGCAACCCCTGCACCTATTGTAGTTACGCCCCTGTGCCTGACCCTACTTGTATATTGACTGTCTGATGTCTTTGCCCTCCTTCACCAAAGTTTTAGATGATTTGTGACCTCCCGGATCGCTCCTGGATATCACTTTTTAATGCATGCCTAAGAGAGCCTTGTTTTTGCCTCGCTCTCGCCTCGTTATGACTTCGATAGAGATTCATCGAGAGCTTGTTGCGGTCACAAGATGGCTCCTCAGGACCAGAGCTGCACTGATAAGAGATGAAGACAGTGGCAGGTGAATATATAAGTAGAGGCAGGACCTTAGATTAAAACCACAACTTCGAAGCTGAGAAAAACTTCCCATTGGAGAGGAGCTTTAAAATCTATGGGCTATCAACTTATCTACACATATGTCTTTGTGTACTCCATAAACTGTACATAGTTACCACCTGTTAAGTTCCTTTACAGAAACTAAATAATTAATAGATTAATTAAATAATATCATTACAGCTACAACCAACATATTTTATAGTTGTGCGTATAAATTAAACGACATCTTACATATATACAGGAAAAAAAAAAAACATGTACATATACAACCTGTTAAATAGAAAAATAATTATGCATATATGTATAGTTGTAAGAATGGTGTTACTTTAAAAGTGAATTAAGAAAATGAAATAATACGTTACTTCTGCTTAACATTTTATACAATATGTCTATACAATGTCTTGTGTGATTAACAAAATACTATACTTTATCATTTATACAAATTCAATAAAAATTATTTGAAAACATAAAATCCATGGGCTAAACATATATCTACCTCAGAATCTGCCTCCAGAGCTTATATGAAATGTGCATGATCAGTGTGAGACATGTAATGACTGACAGTCTGTTCTCCTGATCTACAAGTCTCACAAGGGTAGCACTCCCTTTAATTTGAAATGTGAAATTGCTGCATGACTCAGATATCCAGTGACAATGAGGTTTCCATTGATGAAGAATGGCCCCACTATCTTTGTACCCCATATACCACACCATACCATTAATTTTTGTGTTCCAGCAATCTTGGAGGGATCTATCTACTGTGGGTTAGTGTCAGAACAATAGCGGTGGTTTTGTTTGTTAACTTCACCATTCACGAAAAAGTTTGCCTCATCACTCATCTGAGGGCAATTGTCTATGCTGTGAAGATACAAGATGTGCAGCATCTGAAACAACGGATACTGGAAGCCTGTGCTAGCATTTCTTCTGCGGTGTTGCTATCCGTGTGTCAAGAGTGGGAGAAGAAGGTTACATTGACAATCCAACACAATGGACAGCACTTTCAACACATTTTATAAGTGGTCATAAACTTGTAAATAACTTATGAAAGAATAAAGTTGCGTTAAAATAAAGCACACCATTGTTTTTCTTATGAAATTCTCAATAGGTTTGATGTGTCACATCTGTGAAAGAAAGAATGCGCATATAGGGTCTTATCTCAATAACACACTTTCACTTATCGATGTGGAATTGCTCACCTTTGTCAGTTGTGAAACCCACAACTGGTAGAAAAGCGTACAGGCAGCTGCTGCAGGGACCGCACTCTCAACGGTGACCGTGGTCGTGATGCAGATTCTTGGACAAAGTGCTTCGGTGTCCGCGCTGCTGCTCCGAGACCAAAGAAACACAGACACAGGAATGTCTGGTACAGCTACAGCCTTTATTTTCCGACGCGTTTCGGAGCCTACTCCCGAGCTCTGTCCTCAGGGAACATCCCTGAGTTCCCTGAGGAAGGAGCTCTGGAGTAGGCTCCGAAACGCGTCGGAAAATAAAGGTTGTAGCTGTACCAGACATTCCTGTGTCTGTGTTTCTTTGGTCTCAGAGCAGCAGCGCGGACACCGAAGCACTTTGTCCAAGAATCTGATGTGTCACATGACCTCCTTCCCATTAAAAATAAAAGTTGGATCCAAAATGGCCGACTTCAAAATGGCCGCCATGATCACCACACATCTGGAAAAGTTTTCCCCCTCCTATATACTAATGTGCCACAAACAGGAAGTTGATATCACCAACCATACCCATTTTATTTAGGTGCATCCATATAAATTAAGTTGTTTAATGTTGTAGAAAAAAAAGCAGATCATACACATGGCACAAAACTAAAATAATTTCAAAAGGCAACTCTCTGCCTTGAAGAAACACTAAAAGAAATCTTGAAAAAAAAAAATGTGCTAGCCAGTAACGATTACTTTTGTAGACCAAGCAGGGGGGGAAATTATGAAATCACTCAATTCTGAGGTACAAATTATGGAATCATGACAAATAAACAAACAAAACACTCAAATGCATTACTGGTATTTTGTTGCACCACCTCTGGCTTTTATAACAGCTTGCAGTCTCTGAGGCATTGACTTAATGAGTGACAAACAGTACTCTTCATAAATCTGGCTCCAACTTTCTCTGATTGCTGTTGCCAGATCAGTTTTGCAGGTTGGAGCCTTGTCATGGACCATTTTCTTCAACTTCCAAAGATTTTCAATTGGATTGAGATCTGGACTATTTTCAGGCCATGACATTAACCGTATGTGTCTTTTTTCAAGGAATGTTTTCAGTTTTTGCTCTGTGGCAGGATGCATTATCATCTTGATAAATTATTTCATCATCCCCAAACATCCTTTCAATTGATGGGATAAGAGAAGTGTCCAAAATATCATTGTAAACTTGGGCATTTATTGAAGATGTAATGACAGCCATCTCCCCAATGCCTTTACCTGACGTGCAGCCCCATATCATCAATGACTGTGGAAATTTACATGTTCTCTTCAGGCAGTCATCTTTATAAATTTCATTAGAACGACACCAAACAAATGTTCCAGCATCATCACCTTGCCCAATGCAGATTTGCGATTCATCACTGAATATTACTTTCATCCAGTCATCCACAGTCCATGATTGCTCTTTCTTAGCCCATTGTAGCTTTGTTTTTTTCTGTTTAGTTGTTAATGATGGCTTTTGTTTAGCTTTTCTGTATGTAAATCCCATTTCCTTTAGGCTGTTTCTTACAGTTCGGTCACAGACATTGACTCCAGTTTCCTCCCATTTGTTCCTAATTTGTTTTGTTGTTTATTTCCTGTTTTGGAGAAATATTGCTTTAAGTTTCTGGTCTTGACGCTTTGATGTCTTCCTTGGTCTACCAGTATGTTTCCCTTTAACAACTCTCCCATGTTATAGAAAGAAATAGGCAGCACTCACCAGGATTTTGCAGCAGTGGTCTCTTTAATCCATCATGTTATGGAATCATGACAGGCTGCAGGGAGGTGACCACGGAGGGCGGACGACGACGCCGTTTCGCAAAAAATTGCTTCTACGGGTCCGGTCCCGTAGAAGCAATTTTTTGCGAAACGGCGGCGTCGTCCGCCCTCCGTGGTCACCTCCCTGCACCCTGTCATGATTCCATAACATGATGGATTAAAGAGACCACTGCTGCAAAATCCTGGTGAGTGCTGCCTATTTCTTTCTATATCTGTTACTGCTAGTGCTGTGGATTAGCACCACCAGGGGAATAATCTGCCTACAGGGCAATCCGCCCGGAGCATGACGGTTGATATTGCCACTTAGTGCCCTGAAGCCTTATTATATGATAAACTCTCCCATGTTGTTTGTATTTGGACCAGATTTTAGACACAGCTGACTGTGAACAACCAACAACTTTTGTAACATTGCGTGTTGATTTACCCTCTTTTAAGAGTTTGATAATCCTCTCCTTTGTTTCAATTGACATCTCTCGTGTTGGAGCCATGATTCATGTCAGTCCACTTGGTGCAACAGCTCTCCAAGGTGTTATCGCTCCTTTTTAGATGCAGATTTGATGCAAGTGTTAGTTTTGGAAATTAAAATTTACAGGGTGTTTCCATAATTTGTTCCTCAGAATTGAGTGATTCCATAATTTTTCCCCCTGCTTGGTCTACAAAAGTAACAGTTACTGGCTAGCACATTTTTTTTAAGATTTCTTTTAGCGTTTCTTCAAGGCAGAGAGTTGCCATTTGAAATTACTTTTTAGTTTTATGCCATGTCTGTGATCTGCTTTTTTTCTACAAAATTAAACGACTGAATGGACATTCTCCGAGCCAGGGGTTGTATAATTTTTGCTAGGGGTTGTATTTGGTTGCTTACAATACTACATTGTTGAAATACTTTTGACTACACATCTGGACCAGTTTTTTGAAGCTGTTGTTGATCAAGCAAAAATAGAGTTCCTTGTTATACTCTTTGGCCTTTTCCATCTAATGTTAGCTATTACATCTTTTGTTCCTCTGCCTTTTCGGAATCCTGCTTGTTCCTCTGGCAACTCTTTGTCAATGTAAAGCTGTAGCCATCTTTGCAGGATCATCAGCAGTATTTTTCTGGCGTGTGGTATGAGTGCTATAGTTTCTACAGTTGGTAGCATCTCTCTTCTTAGGAAAAGGAATACACGTTGAGCTTGTCAAGTCCTTAAGCCATTTACCAGTTGTCCATATTTGTTGACACAGACATGTGATGACATCAGCTGCTGCTTTAGAATACTTTATTGGCTCTATTGTCACATCTAGGTGCTTTGTTTTTTGACAGATGTTTTATTGTAGTAACATGTCTATTCATCTTGTGACTTTTATAATTCCACAACTTTTCCTTCTCGGTGTTGTAATTTCACTCTAGAGGAGTTGTCACATACTTGCTTCTCAGCACATTACTTGGGTTGCACCTACAAGGGTTAATTTATCTCGTCTCACTCACTCCAGCACTCAACCTCTGTTCTTGGCTATAAAGTGAGTCTAAATCACACCCGACACAGTCCACACACCCCAGATACACAACACGCTGCCACCAATCATCAACCACACAGGGTGAGGAGTCACCAAAATATACTACAGTCTGATGGTCTCTAAAGCTTTGGAATCAAACTTATTAAAGTTTTAATCTTTTAATATAAAAATTTCAGTTCTTAAAATAAAAAGAATATAAAATTAAAATAAAAAGGACACCCAGATATGGAAAACAGTTATAAAATAAATAGGGAGAAATAGAGATACTTAATTTCTAGTCTAGTGTTATTCTAAGGAGAAAGTGAATATCGATCACGTCAGTAAGCAACTGACCCCCGTCTGCGAACAACATTTTTTTGTCTGCCTTGCTTTTTATATGTTTAGCCTTGAGGTTGGATTTCCAGGACAGCTTTTCATTTTATTATTCTAATCCCAAGTCTGTGACTGGACCATGGCTAATTTAGTAATGAATACATTACATATCAAACTGAGAAGGTGAGACCTGCCACTAGTGACCATTTGGTCCATCCTTTTGGAGCTATCAGAGGTGTGAGAAATTTCAACCTCTGTGTTCTCAGTAAGACCGCTCATGGTTTTTCAGTTCTAGCAATCAGGCTAATTACAGATTATGACCATTGTGTAGCGATATAGCCTTTAAACAAATGTCAATTTACTGCCGTGGTCATACATTCCCCTTCAAATACATATTCTTCTCCACAGGAGTGTTTATTAGATAGAATCTAATGTTATATCTTGTAATGGTTGATGTAAAATTGTAATCTGGGAGACAAAAAGGTTTGCTAGCTATTGAATATACGGTGAGAAAACATAGGCTACATGTTTATGTAACTTTAACAAATACACCAGTTTTCCAGCAGCCTGATGTAACCGACTGCTGGACCTTAGATCTTAAAACAATTTTTTTTCCTTTCTTAGATTGATGAAGAAGAACGAAATTACATTGAGCAGCTGAAAGAAGAGGAGCGACGGAAAGCAAATGAAGAGTTAGAAAAGTTTAAAGAGCAGCAGAGAGTAGAAGAGGAGCAGAGAAAAGTCCAGAGGGAGCTAAGGAGAAAGGAGGAAGAAATGAGGAGGAACGCTTTAAATAAATCCATGTCACTACAATCTGCAAAACCTTCCATACAAGGTATTTTCAATACAACAAATGGTATACAGAAATAATGTGTGGGCAGCAGATGGCACCATGTAGCCTTAGCTTACATGCTACTGGTACTTACACTAAGAACCCATGTGGGAAAGATACTTTTGTTTTTATCACTAATTTAATTTCATTAGTGGCTTTACACAATAAATATATGACAAACCCCATGTTGTTGGCATTAACAGCCAGCAATCAAATGTGTAAAGGGTGATTTCTACTCTCACTGTACAGATATTGGGGGGAGGAAAAGGGGTCCGACATATTGAATTGTAACCCTTTGATGACCTGGGAGATCCCTTTACGTCCTAGGTCGCCTTCTTGCCTTTGAACGCTTATCATTGTCTACACATGTTGTTGGGCAGCTAACATGAGCGGGTGAATCAAAGATCCACTCATTCCTGTTAACCAGATACAGTGCTGTCAAACTTTGACAGCACGATCTAACATGCACTGGCGGGGATCGTGCCATTCCCTGCCACTATTGGCAACTCTCTAAACCAATCATGGAGTGCTGATGTGTTACCATGACAATGAGGGGTCAGATGATGATCCCTGCCGCCGTTGTCTCTCACTTCCTGTGAACGCTGCCTGAGCGCCGGCATTCACAAGAGATCTTCTTTTCTGCTGTACAGAGCTGGGCAGTGCAGTGTTGAGGCACCCGAAGGAGGCTAATAAAATATAGAAAAGTGAAAAAAATTTTTGAAAATATGAAGAAAAAAAAAAAAATACATAAAGGGTGAAATCACTCTCCTTTTGCAAAAAATTGAAAAATACACATTTAGTAACGCCATATTCAGAAAACACCCGATCTATTAAACTATAAAATAAATCAATCTGATCAGTAAACTGCGTAATGGAAAAAAATAAGTCAAAACGCCTATCATTGCAATAAAAACACGTGTCTACCCAAAAATGGTATTTTTAGAAGTGTCAGCTAGAGATGCTGAAGATAAACCATCACATTGCCATTACAAATTATTGAATTTTGTTCACCACTTAGATAAATATAATAGTATACATGTTTGGTATCTACGAACTCGTACTGATCTGTTTAACCATACTGACACGTCAGTTTTACCATATAGTGAACATGGTAAATAACACTTTTTTTTGCAATTTGACTGCACTTTAATTCATTTTTCTCGTTTTCCTGTGCACTATATGGTAAAATCAATGATATCGTTCAAAAGTACAACACGTCCTGCACAAAACCATCCCTCTATATTGATGGGAAAATAAAAAGTTATGGCTCTTGGAAGAAGAGGAAAAAATGAAAAACGTGAAAACTGGTGGTGAAGGGGTTATAATTTCCTTTTGTTCTCATAGGAGCCAGGCCTCAACCAGTCATTTGTCCTCAGTAGCTTTAAAATAAACCACAATAGATATTGTTACTGTTTTTTTAATGTTTGATTTATGATATGTAGGGTTTCTTGTTTTAGCTTGTGCTCGCCCTCTTGTGGCGAAATATGAGTAAGAACACAGCAGTGAAAGCATACAGACTCTGACCAATCATTGTCCACATATATAAATCTTGTATGTGATGGAAATAAGTAAAACTTAAACAAAACATTCAATTCACTGTATAAATGAGTAGAAATTTACACTTTTGTCCTATATTTCCTCCATGTAAGATGAGATGCAGCATCCCACTCTTTCAACTTTCAGGGATGCGGCATCTCATCATCTGGAGGAGAAATGCAGTTTTTGCTGCTGCAGAATGCATCATCTTCATGCTAAAGAAACGGAAATTCAGCAGTGTTAATTTTTCTCATGTTTAGAGGATCAAGTATATAACTAATGCACAAAGTGTGTTCCCTATACTGTTCTACTGACTTAGCTGTATTGTGACCAAGAATTAATGGCCATAGTAATAATCATTTTTTTACAGCTGTTTGCAAGTTTGGTGAACTTTTAATTTTTTTTTTTATTGTCCAAAGCCATGGAGGCTCTGGAAAAACCTTTGATGCATATGGGACACTTGATGGTAGCAAAATAATAATAATTATATTTATTCACTTATATAGCGACATTATTCACAGTGCTTTACATACGTCTGCAACTCTGTCCCCATTGCGGCTCACAATCTATATTCCCTATCAGTATGTCTTTGGATAGGCTCCTCTATTAACCCCTTAATGACCAGTGACGGCTATACCCGTCATCACTTTGAACTGTCACTGCGTGTAAACACTCTCTTTGGTCAAGAAATGCAGAAAATATCATCCTAAATTTACCACTAACATGAAGTCCAATGTGTCATGAAAAGGCAGTCTTGGAATCACTGGAATATGTTGAAGCGTTCCAGAGTTATTATGTCATAAAGTGAATCTGGCAAACTACACAAAGGAAAGAAAGTGCAATAGGGTCTTATCTTTCAAAACACTTTTGTGTAGGAAACTAATGTATCTGCTCACCTGGACCAGTTGTGTGACCCACAAGCAGTGTAAACATATGGTATGGCTGCTGCAGGATCCGCACTCCATGTGTACACCGTGGCAATAGAAAATGTATCCAAAGGAGGACAGAGCTTATCTGATCTGTGCTGCTCAGGGAACCAACATAATACCATGTATTTTGTATTATTATGGATTATGTTGGTTCCCTGATAAAGGAGCTGGAATATCGCTCTGAGATCGTATGAGCAGCGCGGATCACATAAGCACCGTCCTCCTTTGGATAAAGTGAAACTGGTCAGAATTGCAAAATGATGCTTGGTCCTCAAGGGGTTAAATGTGATCTAATTCTGTATACATAATAGATCACTTGGCCCTGAAGAAGAAGCTATTCTTAGCTTGTACATCCATCCAGAATGACTCCATACACTCCTAATGTATTCAGGCTCCATCCACCTTTTCCCTGTCCTCCTTTTCTTCCGCTCAGTAGAAGCTGCAGTCTTCATAGCTCTACAGAATGACGGAGCCTTTCTACTTCAAACACTTTGTATAAAATATCTCATAACACAACATTCTGGAAGAGCCATGATCACCAAAGAGTGATGATCTTCTTAGGCGTACATCATATATGGTGGATCATAGAGGAGGCCATGGTGGTTTAAGTGACAGATATAAATATTTATTGTAAAGGTTATTGTGTGAGTCCAATTCTTTTGTGAGACCCATGTATTATAACCTTGGCATCGTGGATTAGTTCTCCCACAGAAGAAGAGAGTTCATATTAGGTGTACTAAGACCAGTAAATACAGCTACATAACAAAAAATTGACATCTCAACCTTTTCTCTTACGCCTCATTGGGGGACACAGAACCATGGCTTATGCTGCCATCCGTAGGAGGCTTAGGAGATGTCTGCTGCAACACTGACACTAAATGTGCACAATTCATGAGTGCAATGAGCGGCCGAGCTGCACAGCTAATACAAGTAAAATGATAAAATGTATTATAGCAATCACTGCCCTAGAATATAATGAAAATAGGAAGACTTAGCTTCAGCAGTGGCCACTGCGGAGTGCCCGGTGACCGACGCCAAGGTGCTTCCATCTCACCGGGTCCTAACACTATGACTAACAGAGTTGTGCTATGTGAATGGCATGGTGCATGGGTACAGGACCCTATTCGGAAGCCCACAACTGTCGAGGATAGGCAACGTCCAGCTACGACAGAGGCAACTAAGAGGTCTCACAGAAACGTCTCACCCGTTTCTTCCCATGGCTCTTATTCCTCTCCCTCACGGTATTCGAGACTGGGCTCCCCTACTACGGTCGAACCTCACATTCTAGACTCAGAATCAGACATGGACGACCTTTTTGATCTAGAAATCAGGATCCCTGAGACTCGGGCTGTGGTCAATGACCTGGTGTCAGCAGTTAACCAAACGCTTAAGATAGTTGACCCTATAACCATGACTACGGACCATACAGTCTCATTTAAGAAACCCCTTTCCCTCTCCCGTCTAGCGGCAAAGACTAGATTGTCCTTGCCGGATGGGTCCCCTATTAAAGACCTGACAGACAGGCAGGTCCGAGCATTTAGCACGGGCAGCCTTTGAAGCAGCTGGATCGGCTCTATCGTCTTCGTTCGCCTCGTTCTGGGTGGCCAAGGCAATTTGTAGTTTGAGCGGAAACTTTACAAGAATCCCTCAAACGTTCAGACCCAGAGCTGGTGGATCTGACATCTCAAATCATTATGGCCGGAGATGACTTAATCCATGCTTCTCTATATTCGGCCACTTGTGCTGCCCTCACAGCTTGTAAAGCGATCGCCATGTGCAGAGCCCTTAGGCTCAGGCATTGGCAGCGCGATTCAGCATCAAAAAAGTCTTTAACCAGCCTTCCTTATCAAAGCGGGCGACTTTTCGGCGAACGATTAGATAAACTCATCTCGGACGTGACTGGTGGAAAAAGTACATCTCTTCCCCAGCACAAACTGAAACGCCCTTCTTTTAAAAGACCACAACCAGTTTTCGGCCCTTTCGTTCCTCATTCAGCTGGACATCCTCTCGAGCGCCTACATCCGCAAACCATTCTCCGCGTACGGAAAGGAACAACCAATCATCTTACAAGTCTAATCAAAACTGGCAAAATAGGCCAAAGCAATCTAGATCCAAAGGGTCCAGATACAATCACTTCTCCTCGTCGTGACTCGCACTTATTCCGGAAGACACTCCCACCGTTGGCGATCATCACGTATGGCAATCGTCACCGACGACAGATGGGTCAAGAATCTCATGTCTTCCGATTACTACATAGAATTTATAGCCGGCCCTCAAAACCGTTTCTTTCCCTCCAAAGTCACCAAAACGAGCTCGCAATTTTTTTCCACGCAATATCCTCGCTTTGGGTCGCCGAGGTAATGGTTCCCGTGCCAGACTCCGAACGTTTCAAAGGTTTTTACTCAAACCTTTTTGTTGTTCACAAGAACGACGGGTCGGTACGTCCCATCCTGGACCTAAAATATCTAAACAGATATGTCGCTGTTGTTTCAGGATGGAGTCCCTGCGTTCCGTCATTGCATCTATGGAAGAAGGCAAGTTTCTCACCTCCATCGACATAAGGGATGCGTACCTCACTTCCCGATAGCTCAGGCGCATCAAAGTTTTCTACGGTTTGCTACCACAAGGAGCACTTCCAATTCGTTGCTTTACCCCTCGGTCTCGCCACAGCACAAAGGTCATGGCTGCTGCCATGGCCATCCTTCATTCCAGAGAAATTGTCGTCCCTGTCCTATCTGGACGACCTCCTCATCAAAGGCCACTCCTACACAGCCTGCGAGGAGAGTGTCCAAATTGACCATGGACACTCTTTCATGACTGGGTTGGTTCGTCTCGAAAAATCCTCTCATTCCTGCCCAGTCTGTCACCTTCCTGGGCATGCTCTTCAACACGTCTCGGGGGTTAGTCAACCCATCCTTGAGACAAAGTACAAGCCCTATGTCTGGGAATACGCACCCTGCTCCGATTCTCCCCACACTCCATCCGTTACAGAATGAGGGTTCTCGGCAAAATGTTTGGCTGCAATAGAAGCAGTCCCATTCACTCAGTTTCACCTTCGCCCGCTAGAGATGGCCCTGCTGATGACCTGGGACCAGGAGTACCTTCTCACTGGACCCGGTATTCTCCCTGACCCTTCGGTCTAGAGGTCACTATGATGGTTTATGTGCCCGATGGCTCTATCCAATGGCTGGTCCTTCCTTCCGATCGATTGGGAAGTCCTCACCACCGATGCCAGTTTTCTGGCTTGGGGGTCGGTTTATCGTCCTCATGCTGCCCAGGGTCGCTGGTACGAACAGGAGTCAACACTTCCAATCAACCTGCTGGAGATACGGGCCATAGTCCTATCTCTACATTTTTACAGTCTCCTGGCGGGTCGTCACATACGTGTCCAATCGGACAATGCGACGGCAGTGGTCTACATCAATCACCAGGGCGGCACCTGCAGCAGAAGGCCCTCGGCGAGGTGGAAAGCATTCTCTCCTGGGTCGTGTCGACCGGGTCCGTCATCTCGGCAGTGCACATCCTGGGAATGGACAATTGGGCGACAGACTTTCTCAGTCACCAGGGCCTCACCGCAGGAGAATGGCCCCTGCACCCAGAAGTGTTTCAACAGATTTGCCGCGCTGGGGGACACTGGACGTGGACCTCATGGCTTCTCGAATAAACGCCAAGGTCCCGGTGTTCATGGCCCATTATCACTATCTGGCTAAAATCGGAGCAGACGCACTGATGCAATCGTGGCATCAGTTGCGTCTCCGTACATTTTTCCTCCATTCCCATTCATTCCGAAGGTTCTGAGGAAAATCAAATCGGAACGAGCCCCGGTCGTCCTCATAGCTCCAGATTAGCGCAGACTGGCCTGGTATGCCGACCTAGTTCAACTAGTCGCAGACATTCCCTGGCGCTTACCAGATCGTCCAGACCTACTATCTCAAGGTCCGATTTGCCACCAAGGTTCGAGGGGTCTGAATTTGACGGCATGGCAGTTGAGACCTGGGTGCTGACTCAGGCTGGTTTTTCACTTGATGTCATTGGTACCATGATTAGAGCTCGAAAACCAGCTTCTGCACGTATCTACTATCGTATGTGGAAGATTTCTTTTCATAGTGCAAAGACCGGGTCACACCCCTTTTTACTTTTTCAGTCTCGTGATCCTCAGTTTTCTGCAGTTGGGACTAGACTCTCTGGGTTGGCCCTTAGTTCCCTGGAATGACCAGATTTTGGCTCTTTCAGCCCTTTACCAGCGAAAACTTTGACACGTCCACAAGTTAGAACCTTTATTCAAGGGGTGTCTCGGTTGGTTTCCCCTTATAGAAGACCTTAGAGCCATGACCTTAAATTGGTCTTGGATGCACTCCAGAGATCGCCTTTTGAGCCACTGAAAGAGGTTTCTCTCACTCTCCTGTCCTGGAAGGTGGTCTTCCTTGTGGAATCACGTCCATCCGTTGTGTTTCCAATTGGCGGCACTCTCGTTCCGAGAGCCGTCCTTTTCCCTTTCAACAAGATAAGGTGTACTGTGTCCAGTTCCATCTTTTCTTCCAAAGGTGGTTTCCTCCTTCCACCTCAACGAAGATATCATCCTTCCATCTTTCTGTCCGGCTCCGGTGCACCGCGTAGAAAGGGCTCTGCATACCCTAGACCTGTGAGAGCCCTTAGATACATTCTACCATTCAAGCAGCGTATCGGCTGTGGAACATAACCATTCCTAGCGATCTAAAAGTACACTTCACTCGTGCAGTGGAAGCATCTTGGGATATTCGGTACTAGGCATCGGCGGAACAAGTGTGTAAGGCGGCTACCTGGTCCAGCCTACATACTTTCGCAAAACACTATAAGGTTCATACTCTGGCTTCTGCAGACACAAGCCTTGTCAGACTTGTGTGACAGGCGGCTGTGGCGCACCTCTCTACATAAGAGTTTCTTTTTCATGTGCAGGGCGTCTCATTCCTTGAGTTCTGTATTTTATTTTCCCACCCAGGGACTGCTTTAGGACGTCCCATGGTTCTGTGTCCCCCAATGAGGCGCAAGAGAAAAGGGGATTTTTGTGCACTCGCCGTAAAATCTTTTTCTCTGAGCCATCATTGGGGGACACAGCACCCACCCTGTTTACCATTTCGGGCATTGTTTTCTTCTGATTCTTTATTTCTGCATTTGGTATGTTAACTTTGGTTGTACTCCATTGTTTATACCTATTCTCCTACTGCTTGGTCACTAAACTGGTTGGGGCCTGGCCCAGCCATGGGGTGTATGCTGCGGGGGAGGAGCCAATCTGTTCTGTTTCTTTCAGAATTCACTTAGTGTCAAGCCTCCTAGGAATAGCAGAAAAAAGGAATTTTACGGTGAGTACACAAAAATCCCTTTTTTCACCAGCTGTAGCTTGTTAAAAAAAAAAAAAGCTAAAATAAAAATAAGTAATAATAAAAAAAACCACTATTACTGCCTATCCCCAGGTCGACCACTAAGTCCCCACCGCTGCTTCTGGTGTCTGGTACAGTCTACAGCACTGCAGCCAATGACTGAGCTCAGCGACCCTGCCCTAGTTGATGGCTCTAGCTGCTGGGCGTAGAGATCGGCTGCAGATAACACCAGCAGAGACTCTGCACTGGACCTGGGGAGAGTTTTTTAACAGATAAACCGCAATCAGGAAAAATGAAATTTTCCAACAGCAGAAAACCCCTTTAGGATCGGTAGATCATGGAGAAACTTAGCTATTTTTGGGCAGCTTGTTTAGCTCCTATTGTGCCTGTTTCAGGTTCTTTCCATCTTCCTCCAACCTCTTCTCTTTCCTTTCTGTTTTGTCTTGTTCTTTTCCTTTTTTTAAGCACTTATTTCTCACCGCTATATTTAGGTGTCATTTCATGGTACATTTCCCTTTTGTGACAAACTCCACTTTCTATTACTTGGGAAGGGAATTCTTCAGGTATGACCCAGCCATGCATTCATGCTCATAATAAGGGCACACAACAATGTTATCTTTTCATATGTAAAAATCTATTTCAGAAGGTTTACACTCACCTCCAATTGTCTTAAGAAACCTTCTGACTTTGATGGAGGCCTTACAGCTGTTAGCATGTTGATATGCAGTGGCGTAACATGAAGCTCATGGGCCCCAATGCGAATTGCAAATCCTTAATAGCATTAGTTTTTTTCTATAGGCCAAAGGGACTTTTGGGGCCCCCTAGGCTCCAGGGCCCGTAGTGAATTACATTGTGGAACTGAGAGTGATTTCAATTCCTGTTGCACCAGGCTGTGTTAGAAAGCCTGGTGAGAGAAAAAGGCGATATTACCCCTTGGCTGGAGGTTCAGGTTTAACAAAAGTTAGTCTGTTAACTTTGTGTGTTATATCGGGTCTAAGACATGTACCTTTGCTCCTGGAGGAGAGAAATCTGAATACTGTGTAATAACTTGTGGTTAGAGCTCTATAAGTGGTTATAAAAAAGGTGAATACAAGGGTACCCGAAATACATTGTAAGTAGTGGGGAGGAGGTTGTAAGATTCTATGCCCAAGAGGAACATGTGCCGCGATCGCAAAAGAATCCAGGGTAGGCCCTGTACTGAGTAAGGGTGGGGGTGATATAGTCCAGGAATAGTTGTATCTTTCCTTGAGAAACTGGCACTTGGGTTTTCTCGGGCTGAATAATTTGCAAATTGTGTTTGTGGCTGTCGTGGCCCTTATTTTTGTAGAGAAGTTCACCCTGTTATTTGTTTGACAAAGATAAAGAGGGTTAATTTTACCACTATACTGAGTGTGGAGTCGTTCATAGCAGCGCCGTGTCTCTATATACAAACAGCTGGCGTCCCAGTTGTTACGCAGCTTTTGTAGTCTGTCGTCTTTGTTCTGTTATCACCACATCTTTTTTCTTATTCTGCTCTAAATTGTCTTTGTAGTACAAAGGGGAAAGAAATACTTTATGTACTTACAATGACAACGTCAAGTATTAAATTCTAGGCTATAACGCCATGCTAATACTAAACTGTACTGATGACTCCTTATTTCTGCTTCTGGAAGCGAATGCATACAATATAAGTAGGCTCCATAGATTATTCAAGAGAGACTGTTTTGTAAATCCTTTTATTCATTTTCTCAATGTGTTCTATTACATATTCAACAACTAGAACCGCCAAACCACAGCATCACAGAGCATCATACATTCTCATACAATATGTGATGAAACAATATGATATCAGATCACCTATTAAGTTTTGTCTCTTATTTCAGTAGTTGTTTTTTTCCTTCATTCAAGTGATATTTTATGTGTCACCAGCAGAACAACTCAAGACTGAAAGGCCCGTGCCTCCCACCAGGAAATCTGGCAGCATTAAAATCCAATTTACCCCTAGAGTCTTCCCCACCGCTGTCAGGGAGTCTCGGATAGCAGAAGAGGAAGAGGTGAGCAATGAATGTCTGGTACAATGCTTTTCTTCTTACCACTCCTATGAGGATATGAGGAATTTAGATGATCTGAAAGGCATGGCATAACTGATCGTCTGGGACAAGTTTTTTTGTTTTTTTTTGTTTTTTTTTTTGTTTTCTCTTTTTCTTTTTGAGTGTGCTGCTCTGCTTTCTTAAAAAAAAAACCAAAGAATAAAAAAAACTCCTGATTTAATTCCCTTTCCTCCAGCTGGATATAGAACGTGTGAAATAAGTATTGAACATGTCACCGGAGAGCCAAGATCTCAATCTGCACATGAGCCACCTTCGTAGCCATCTTCCTGAAATCAATCATGCTCATGCGCAGATTGAGGTCTCTTCTCTCCCAACATCTCGATCTATGCATGCGCTGTAGCTGTTTTCCATAGTGCCCATATCTGAGGGATAATGGCCCCATCTCACACCTTCTGGACACCTCCTCCTCCCAGCCCAGGGCCCGCAGCAGCTACCTTGCGTCCTTTGACCCCACTCTCCAGCGCCACTGCGTCCCCCCAGTAAGCTACATCCGGAGTATAAAAACATCAACATTTCCCCCCCCCCCATTTTAGGGAGAAAAAATGGTGTCTTATAATCTGCAAAATACTTTGCAAATCATTTTTTCACTGTCATTTCTGATTGTATAAACCTCTGTATTACTATTCATATTTGATGTGATCTACTGCTACTCATTGTGCCAACTTTTACATTACTATTTATATTTGTGACATATGATATCGCAGACCTAGCACTTTCCATTACCAGTTGCACAGATATCATTGTATCACTAATTATTATACTTACCTGTAATCTCCAATTGTCTGATTTATTAGGATACACATAACATGATGACCATTTAATTGTTACTATTTTAATCCTTACCGTCATCCTTGTATATATCGTAGTTATTAACCGTTTCATAGTTTTAGACCTGACCCTCGTCCTTCGGCTCGGTTCACTTGACTGTATACAAAAAAAAATCAGTCTGATTTTAATACAGGAAAGTAGGATGATTTTTTTTCTCTCATTGCTCATTCATATGCAATCTGGTATTTTTTCTCAGCAGCCACTAATCATTTACAGTTTCCTGTATTACAGAATTGCAATGTATGTGTAAAAATCAGATGCCTTATCATGGCGTCCCCTGCCCAAGAGTTGTGATGGATCAGACCTTGTCCCTGTACGGTCAGACACATCTATTACACAGTACAGAACAGAGTCACCTATATAAGATTGTCTCAGCCTACGAACATTATTTTAAACACATCCAATCCTAGAAATTACTATAATTCCAAGATCTATTGTGTGATGTTGTCAGAAGCCAGATTGTAACTGGTCAAAGAGGGAGAAGGAGGAGAGGAGAGAGGGCAGTTCAAGATGGACATGCAGTTCTAGCAGTTTCGAGGCATAAGGGAGGAGCGATATGGGCGATAGCTAGACACAAAGGATAGTTCGAGGGAGGGATTTTTGAGGATGGGTGTGATCTAGGCACGTTTAAATGATGAGGGGAAGATACCAGTTGTTAGTGAAAGGTTGAAGAGATGTGTTTGGGCTGGGATGAAGACTGGTCAGTTTGAAAATGAGGTGGGATGGGAGCGGGTCAAGCGTGCAGGTGGTGAGATGTGATCTTGACAGAAGAGATGAGAGATGATCTTCTGTCATGGTGGAGAAGCTGGCTTTGGAAGATGGCTGAGCAGTTATGAGGAGGGGTTCTGGGATTGCAGGCCAAAGAATTCTCTGATGTTATTAATTTTCTGCTTGAAGAAAGAGGCAAAGTCTTCAGCTGAGATAAGAGGGAAGGGAGGAGGTGTTGGGGGACAGAGGAGAGAATTAAGAGTGTTGAAAAGCTGTTAAGGGTTGTAAGACAGGGAGGATATGAGAGATGAACAGTAGTTTTGTTTTGCGGTGGTGAGTGTCGACTTGATGTTGGCGGAGACTACTTGTATGCAACAAAGTCCTCTGAATTGTAAAGTGCTGTGGAATATGTGGGGCGCTATATAAGTAAAATTATTATTGTTAGACTGTCAGCCGAACCTTTCGATATCAGCGTGTTTTGCTGACGTTACTCTAGTTAGTATTGGTCATTTTAGTGAGAGTGGGGAATAGGTACATAGAGAGGGCAGCACGGTGGCTCAAGTGGTTAGCACTGCAGCTCTTGCAGCGCTGGGGTCCTGAGGTCCTGGGTTCAGTTCCCACCAAGGACACTACGGACAACATCTGCAAGGAGTTTGTATGTTCTCCCCCTGTTTACGTGGGTTTCCTCCGGGCACTCTGGTTTCCTCCCACATTGTAAAGACATACTGATAGGATGTTTAGATTGTGAGCTCCTAGAGAGACAGCTTTCTCATGTATGCAAAGTGCTATGGAATTAATAGCGCTATATAAATGAATAAATATTATTATTATTATTATATTATTATTATAGAGAGTGTCTTACTCTGGAGGACCTGCTCTGTGCCGAAGTAAACATAACCCCTATTGTTGTGAGCACTTAATTTTCACTGTAGAATCGCTGCAGGGAACTACAACTCTTATTGACCGGTTCCTTCACAGATGACCACTAATCACTGGGTCCAAAAGAGGGACTCATTGTGGTCAGCTAATTGTCAAGAAACACTTCTACATTAGAGGGATTGACCAAAGTGGTCAGTCCCCTTAAAGGGATCCTGTCACCTCCAAAAGCCTCCTAAGCTAGCAAAACATGTCCCTGCACCATCCTATCACTAATCTCACACTTCTTTTGTCTCCTAAAAGCATCCTGTGAAAGTGGAGAAAAACATTTTAAACTCCCTCATTAGTGATTATAATTAGCAGTGACTATATTCTTTAGTCACCAAGGTGGGCTGTTTTGCAGCTCCAGGATCCACCCTGTCTCTGTGTGTTCTGCTGTGATGTGCAGGCATTGCCCTCCCCTCTCTCTATCACTGACAGAATGCAAATCATTAGTCCTGCCTTCAGTTTCAGTTTCACAGCAGCACAGACAGAGAGAGGGCTAGATCCTGGAGCCTGCAAAACAACCCCCCCTGGTGACTAAAGAATATAGCCCCTGCTAATTATAATCACTAATGAGTAAGTATTAAAACGTATTAGAGAAGGTGTAATGATCTAGCGCATACCAAGCTTGTATGGTTTGAAAAATTTATTTGTATCAGAATTATATTGTCAGATATAAAATTTGAAATAAGTTTCAAAAATAAAAATTAAAAATTTTAAAATAAAGTTAAAACTGTCCAGGCTCTTTTATTAAACTAATTAAAGTGCCTATACTAATATCCAAACCAGGATTGTTCTTTCCTCTGCTTGTTGCTGTGAATCAAAATCGACTTCAGGCTGGAATGATAAGTTGTACCTTGTGTTATTATTGCTTGAAGACTAATTCCTATAATGTAAATAGATAGCGCCCATTAGTTTATTAGTTTAATAAAAGAGCCTGGACAGTTTTAACTTTATTTTAAAAATTTTATTTTTATTTTTGAAACTTATTTCAAATTTTATATCTGACAATATAATTCTGATACAAATAAATTTTTCAAACCATACAAGCTTGGTATGCGCTAGATCATTACACCTTCTCTAATACTAAAACTACACCTAGTGAAACAAGCGAGCACGGGTTTCACTCATTGATCCCCAGCAGCTACCACAACTACCCCTAGTGGGTTAGTTGACACCAATAGGTTAGCTCCAGTACCCCCAAATTATATACATCAACAAGCATTAAAACGTTTTTATGCACTTTCACAGGATGCTTTTAGGAGACAAAAGAAGTGTGAGATTAGTGATGGGATGCTGCAGGACATGTTTTGATAGCTTAGGAGGCGTTTTGGAGGTGACCGGATCACTTTAATTTTTTTGCATATAATTTTCTTGAATATGTTTGGTCATTGCTGTAAGTGTGGAAAATGTGGAGGAGCCCAGTGGTAATAGATCTGGTTAGTAATAGTTGTGAAGTAGGAAAATTACTTATAGAAGGTTGGTAATGGTTGAGAAAGCAATCCACCCTGAATTACCAAACTCCTGAGTATAATTCTTCACTTATTTTTATTAATGCAAAGTTAATTTGACTCTTATGCGATTTACTGAGGCAATAGTTTGGCCTTCGACGAGTGCCCTTTATGGCTTTTGAGGCATCTCAAGGCCTTTCCTTTTCTATAGCAGCGATTTATATATGGACGTGGGCATACAGTCTGGTGTCCAGGAGAAAAATAGCTTTTCAGTGGACACATAATGTCCGCAGTTTTTTATAGCCACAACCAATGTAAAGTAAGGAAACTTTAGTCACACAGGACTTTTGGCCAATGGAAGCCCATTTCCAAGATGAGCTCGTGAGGAGCATGGGCTTTATTCTACCACTTATGGTGTATGGGAAAATAAGTGGCTGTATAAAATTATTAAAAGACTAATTTATTCTTTTCTGATGTACATTCCAGTGGTTACAGAAACAGGCTGAAGCCCGCAGAGCCATTAACACTGACAATCTTGACCTTCAAGACTTAAAGGAAGAAGAGAAAAACCCAGAGTGGCTGAAGGACAAAGGGAAGTAAGTGGATTATTCAGTTTCCTAGAGAACTGAGGGTTTTCCGACAATTTGTTTCTTTTCCTATAAACTCTATTCACATCAAAATTTCAACCTCTGCTTGACATATGCAGGAAAAAGCTTTCAATCTATACCTGAATGGTTGAGATGTATCCCTCTGTATGTATAGAATGGGATGTGTTGGCCATTGTGACACATGTGTTGACCCTACGAGGATGTTTTTTTGGTCCTGGAGCGAGATAATAATCTAAATGACTTTGGGTCACTTGGGTGACTCGGGAGTGATGGAACTGGTGTTGCAGTGAATCACATTTCTAGGACTTGGTCCGTTGGGCAAGTCCATTATTTCTGGCCTGTGGACTGGAACCAAGAGAACTTACCTACTGGCAATATGTGACAACTAGAGTCGGTGTGAATCCATTCTCATTACCAGATCCAGCGATCAAGTCCGCAAGCCATGAGATCTGCCTCTTACCGTAATCCTTCTTTTGATTAGCCGGCCTGGCCTGATGTCGCATATGCATCACTCCACAACAAAGACATCGCCCTAGGCTGGCTTACCAAGAGCCGCTGATACTGGGAGATAAGAGGCAGGTCTCAAGGCTGACTGACACGTTTGCTGGATCTGGTCCTGCGAAATGATTCACACCAACTTGGTGAGAACAAATGGAATTTTAATCACAAAAGATATCCTTCACTGAATCCTTAGCTATTCTGTGTAGACTGTGAGCCCTCCCGGGAAGGGTCCTCTCCCCTGTGCTTTGTATTGTTCCTGTATACCCCTTTTCGCATATAAATGCCATGGAATAAATGGTGCTATAATAATAACATCCATACAGGGAACCTAAAATCCTGTAGAGAATGTTGGGTGTTGTAGTTTTGCAACAGCTGGTGGGCCACAAGTAGGGAAACATTGTTTTAAATAAATAAAATCTCAGCTTAAAAGAACCCTCTAGGGCAAGGGTGGGGAACCTCAGGCCCCAGGACCGAATGCGGCCCTTGATGACTTTTTTCCAGCCCCCGGGCAGATTCCTGGGGGCCGCAGTGCCAGGCTGGCAGATGCATTTTGCCTACTGCCTGCCCTTTAAATACAGCTCTCCAGTGATCTCTATGCCCCAGCTCCAGCCTCCCCAGTGAGGTATATGCTCCCAGCCTCTCCTGTGATGTCTAGGGCTCTAGCAAACCTGGAAAAGCAGTTTAGAAGCAACACGACCAATATCACTCACGACAAAGAGAAGCAGCCCGGCCTCCACAGTAAGGTGAGTTGAGTGTTTAACCAAATATAGCGGGTAATTTTCAAGTTGATAATTTTGTACGGCCCCCGAAGGATTGTAGAAATTTCAAGATGGCCTCTGGCAGAAAAAGGTTCCCCACCCCTGGGCTAGGGTGTGTGCAGACATCAGGTTGTTGTTTTCCACACAGTTTTGTCATAAAAAAAGACAGATTTCCTAGTCTCAGCAAAGTGAATGAGAATCCTGAGTGCTCATGCACACGTTGATTAATTTTTGCTTTCAGATTTTCAGCAGACATTATCTGCAGCATGTCAATTCTTGTGTTATTTTTACTGCAGATTTCACACATACTAAAGACTAGAGAAAAATCTGCAACAAAAATGCATGTAAAAAAAGTACCAAAAATGCAACAAATATGTGTGTTTTATGCAGCAATTTAACCATATCCAAAAGATTTTCTGTAGAATTTTCTTCTGCAAATCCTGAACATGTGCACACACCCCCAACAAATGACTCTCCCTTTTCAGCTACATCAGCTCTTAATTGCTGCCATTTAGACATTGTGAGGTATGACCGGCGGTATAGTACGTAGCCGGTATAGTCACATGGACCTTGAGCGGTGCACATAGGGTTAACTGCACCCAGGTCTGTGAGAGAGGTTTTGATTGTTCCCAGCTTCCCAGGTGTGGGTGTGTCAGGCAGGATATTAAGCTGCCTAGTGCTGTGAGAGTGGAGCGTCATACAACCAACAGAGCTGACAAGCTCCCAATCAGAGAGCTGGCGACCGTTCCGGGAGGCTCGTGAGAGTATTCGCATGCATCTTGCATAGTGTATCTTTTTTCAGTGGTTTCTTCACTATTTCTCAAAGCTGGAAAAATAACAGTCCACTGACGTATATCAGTTCAATCGGCACCGAAAAGTCTTTCTCATTCTGAAAGAAGCAGACTGATATATTTGGTGTAGATGTTAGTAACTTTTCCCATGGTGCACTGCAAGTCTACATCCATAGCTTCCAGGGAACCTGTCACTGACAGCCGCTCTGCATTAGAACCAGCTGTCAGTCAGTGTGGGGGTCGCGGTTACAGCTTCTGCTAACTATTCAGAGTAGTGACTGGACTGGAGCCGCCGCCATGACTGAAACCGGAGTGCTGCCGGGAGGATTGAAGTTAATATCCTCCCGACAGCAGGGTCTAATGTGCAGACACCAGGCAGTTCAGAATGCTATTAACCTGATTCACCCCATATCTGCAGGTTAATAGCATTTTTCCATGTGACAGGTTCACTTTAATAGCAATGGGGCCTTATTATTTTTATTTCTTTTTTTCAGTTTCATATATTCTTATTTTAGTTTTTTTGTTGGCATTTTTCAGTTGGTTTTTTTTTTAGCTCTTATCATATTAATCTTACATTTTCCTTAGTTTAGCCTTCTCTTTGTACAATTCTAAATCTGGTTATTTTTAATGTTGAAATTTCTTCTTGGTATCTCTCCTGTATAGGTGGCACAGTATAGAGTTTTGCCTAATCATAAGTTGTTGTTTTTTTTCCCTTGACCAAAGTAAACTCTTTGCCGCTGGTGACTATTTAGCAGCTGTCAATGCCTTGAACCTAGCAATACGATTAAATGGCAAGATGCCCACCCTGTATCTTAATCGATCAGCCTGCCACCTTAAATTAAGGAACCTCCACAAAACAATTGAAGACGCCTCCAAGGTATTAGAAGACCTACTGTGTGCTTTTCATTCTCTAATCTTATCTTATGTTGCATGCTCTATAGACTTATCTTAAAGAACAATCCATTCAAGTAGGGCGCATAAACTTTTCATGACCTTGGAAACAATGATTTTATTGTTCAGCGGAATCAGCGGTGGCATAGTCTCTAAAGTCTATTCTTCTCATTATTTGTTTGAGAATGAGCTCATCATTACATAGACATATAGCCCTACTGAATAATAGGTTGCGCCTTACAAAATGTTCTTCAAGAAGGTCTTTAATAATCTACTATAGCAAGTGTTTTGCACTATTACCATCATAGTTTTATAAGCAAAGTTACTTTTATGTCATAGACACTATTTTATTAAGTGTCTGCCATTCATAAAAGGTTCATTTTGCAAAAATCGGGGTTCGGATTTTAGATATAAGGATACAATGACAATTGTAGCACCAGTATTAGTAAACAGGTTATGATTATGCCCTTGCAGGATTTTTCCCAGTACTGCGGCACCACAATACCAAACTAATAGTGTCAGTCTTCTCCTAGTACAACAAGCGCCCAGACTGATCAACAGGGACCCGCAAATAGCACAGGGGCTTCTTACACTGGCACAAGTACATTTATAAATACAACTGTGTGTGGTGGCATACACAGCCATTCTTAATCAGATCTTGATCAGAGTTTAACAGCACATCTTAACATAGGAGAAAGGATCACTTTCTGCCAGTGACGTCAATGGGAGATCACCGGCAGGAAGTCATTGCAGATAGCTTCCGGGGTCCTCACAGGACCCCGGGCTGTCAAGGTAACAGTTGGAGGTCCTGTGATCACATCACTGGATCTCGCAATCCCCACTGCGGGCTTTGTATCACGCTCTCAGTGATTGACAGTGCGATCCAAAGGGTTAACAGCACTGATCTGATTGCTGATTGGATCAGTGCTGTTAGCTACACATCTCAGCTGATCAGATCAGCTAAGATGTGTGTGGGAGGATGCGAGCTCAGTGCGTAAGCTTGCATTAGGAGGAGGGACATGGCCAAGGACGTAAATATACGTGCTTGGTCTGGAAGGGGTTAAGGCACTAGCTGTTTGCAGAGATATTGGGAGTCATTACTGCTGTTTATGTATGGAGAGTTTCAGGTTTTCTACTTTACTGTATTGGAGTCTGTACAAAATAACATTTTCTAAACTTAATAAACAAATATTTAGAACGTTTATAATAAGTCACCTGAAACATTAACTTTAGTATTTTTTTGTTTTTAATTATGTTCTGGTGAATGATCCAGGCCTTGGAGCTGCTCACTCCCCCAGTTCCTGACAATGCTGCTGCCAGGATTAAGGCTTATGTTAGACGTGGTACGGCCTTCTGTGAGATGGAACTCTATATAGAAGGTAAAGACGTTCTCATTATATAATAATACATACAGAATAGTAATATTTTGGATTGTGGATCTGCTGAGATGCATTGTATGACGTCTGCTTTATTGTGGTTCTCTGTAGGTGAAAAATAGGTAAAATTGCAAAGTGTTTGTAAAAACAAGCAGCTTTGCAATGTGCTCATTAGTAAAAATCCTCTCCAGTCTCAGGAACAGTGGGATTTTTAATTCTATAGTCTACAACTCATTGCCTACGCTACCAGCCGCCTTTCAATCCCTGCTTTGCTGGTTACTTAGACAAGCAGCATACAGCAGGAGCTGGTACTATGCTTAAAGTGCACCTGTCACCTGATTTGGGGGGTTCTAAACCCTGCGCACCACCTTTTACATGATGAAATTGGGGTTCCTGAAACCCCTTTATAACCCCAGATGTCCCCCTGCATACCTCACAAAATGACTTTTAATCTGTCCCACGCTGTGTTTAAATGACTCTCTTTAAGGGTCATATGGGGGTCTGCACACTGAGGTCAAAGCTCCGTGGAAAACCTGCCCCGCTCCACGCCAACACCGCCAAGCTGCATGGAAAGTGCCAAAAGTCTTGCGAGACCAAAGTGTCGCACCTGCGCAGTGGAGACACCAGCTCTTCTATAGGGCATAGTGAGGTGCGAGACTCGTGAATGATGTCGCTATGTCATTCACTTGCATACACAGAAGAGGCGAGGGTTCCATCCAGCGGGGCAGTGTTGGCGTGGGGTGGGTTTTCCATAGAGCGGTGATGCTCTGACCGCAGTGTGCAAACTCCATATGACCTTAAAAAGTAATTTGCATACAGCGCGGGACAGATTAAAAGTCATTTTCTGTGGTATGCAGGGGCATGTCTGGGAATCTAAAGGGGTGACAGGGACCCCAATTTTATGATAAGGTTTTAGGGTTTAGAACCCCCATAACAGGTGATGGGTTCCCTTTAATAATCCGCTTCTACCACTTTAGCGCAATCTCTGGATCCGGCCAGCCTCAGTCCAGCTGCTCTTCTCCCATCTTGCAGAGAAAATTCTGTCACTGCTAACAGAAAGCTCAGTTCGGACCTATGCCGTGACCATATAGCCCCCAGCAATGTAGGAAGTCCGGAGGCAAAGGAGCAGCGTGCTATTGAAGATTCAGTTTGAGAAAACTCATTGTAAACGAGATAGTCATGTTCTTCTGCTTGCATGACTTATGGCACATATAGGTCTTTTAGAACCAAAGATCTCATAACATTGTCTCTTCTGGTGACAAAATAATATGATTTTTAACAGACAGACATTTAGAAAAAACTTTACACATTGTGTTTATTTGCATACCCTAATGCACTTCTAGCTAGATGTTTCCCACGTTCTGGGGTAAAGACCCCACATATTGAATTAATGTTGACCAAGATGACCATTACTGCATATGGGGGAGTTGGGAATCATTCCCATCATCTGAACGAGTATCCATTACACACTTTTGTGTCCATCCAAAAATATGACAGGGCCAGAATGGTGCAAAAAAAAAAAAAAAGCTGGGAATTACAGTAACGATAAGCACAGCTCCGTGTACAGGAACTAAAAGTATTTAATGTAGACCAAAGTACAAGAAACTGTAATTAAAATAAATTAAAACCACAACACTGACATTCAATAGGTAAATGTAATATCCGCAAAAGATGCAATAGCAGATGCAAAATACAGTGCTGTGCAAATTAATTGGGAGAAAGCAAGTCTTTACTTGTTTTTCTTGCATTAGTTTTACTACTTCTGATAAGTGTTTTATCAGTTCTTGGTGTCGTTTTCCTTTTTCTTCCACATTTCCCTTTTCGTTTTGGAGAAAACTATCCAGTTTCATTGTGTGCGAATTATTCTTGAAACGGTAGATTTTCCAATACCAATGGTGGACGCGATTTCTCTTACAGTCAAACTTGTATGTTCATTAAGAGTAATAATTCTAGACCTCTTCCGTGGAGTAACATCCATTTTTACAGGCACGAATCACACTGAGAGAAACAGTACACTAAACCACTCCTCACAGAAACAAGCTCTCAACTGAAGCTGAGGGGGCAGCTAACTGTTATTTTCTGACTAAAACCAGTCAAACCACATTTTCTTACTCAAGGTTGTTCACTCACACCTGTTCAAAGCAGTTAAAACTGGTCTGAATCACTGACTGGTAACCCCAACTTACGATTTTACTTAAAAAATGCTTTGTCCCAATTAATTTGCACAGCACTGTAGTATGGCTCCTAAAATGTGACCCTTAATTGTGGATATACATATGGGGTGGGCCATTCATATGGATGCACCAAAATAAAATGGGAATGTTTGGTGATGTCAACTTCCTGTTTGTGGCACATTAGTATATGGGAGGAGGAAAACTTTTCCAGATGGGTGGTGACCATGGGGCCATTTTGAAGTCGGACATTTTGGATCCAACTTTATTTTTTTTCAATGGAAAGAGGGTCATGTGACACATCAAACTTAGAGAATTTTCATAAGAAAACCAATGGTGTGCTTGGTTTTGTCGTAACTTTATTTCATGAGTTATTTACAAGTTTATGACTACTTATAAAATATGTTCAAAGTGCTGCCCATTGTGTTGGATTGTCAATGCAACCCTCTTCTCCCAATCTTGACACAGTGATGGCAACACCACAGAAGAAATGCTAGCACAGGCTTCCAGTATCCGTTGTTTCAGATGCTGCACATCTCGTATCTTCACAGCATAGACAATTGCCTTCAGATGAGTGATGAGGCAAACTTTTCTGTGAATGGTGAAGTTAAACAAAATCACCGCTATTGGTCTGACAATAACCCACGTGGATGGATCCCTCCAAGACTGTTGGAACACAAAAATTGATGGTATGGTTTTGGTATGTGGGATACAAAGATAGTGGGGCCATTCTTCATCAATGGAAACCTCAATGCCAATGGATATCTGAAATTGCTACATGATTGAGATATCCAGTGGCATTGAGGTTTCCATTCCAGATGTGCCATATAGACCTTAAAATAAAATATAATCATGCTCTTACTGACTTGCATCCTCCTGCTCTAGAGGAATTATATCTATGATATATAAGTAAATGATATCTAAAATGATAGATAAAATCCTGTTAAGGGTCAAAAATAAGTGGGAACAAGACCTGAGCAATGGGAAACAATACTAGCATAGGTTCCTACATTTGCTGTTTCAGAGAGCCAACGACTGTCACAACTATATCTAATACACAGAGTGTATAGTGCCCCAAAACAACTACATACCATAGGAGTCCTGGCAAACAGCCTGTGCCCTAAGTTTGGACAAGATGGTGCAGATTTGGTGATGATGATAACCTGTGAAAACATTGAAAGTTATTGGAGAGACATGTGGATCTTGTAGAATGAGCCTTTGGTGTACATGTGGAGCGGATCCGTACAGGTGGGTCCTGGGGGAGGAGGAGGACTCTTGATTCAGAGTTACCAGTGGTTTTGGGTATTTCAAGGATCCTCTGCCCGGCAAGAAAGTTGTTAGCCTGGGGCGTGTCCTGCCATCATCCATGCAGGACGCTTAACACCGGAGCTCCGGCATCAGCGCCCAGCAAAACTTAGATAATAAGCGCTTCCAGCCTCCCCAGCAAACCGCAGGCTGAAGCCCAAGCTGCAACTCACCGAGGGGATCACCGGGATGCCAAGACAGTCGCTCCGGAGCAAGGAGCGACCACCTAAGGTGACGGACTTCTTCTCCTCAGGTCCCACTCCGGCAGCCCGATCTAAGATGGCGCCGGCTGAGTCCCCGATGGCGCGATCTCCTCACTCTTCCCGGGCCTCTAACAGCCCGAGGTCAGGGGGAGAGCTGGATGACAACAACACCCCGGTCACACTGGGATGCCTGCGGGGTCTGCTTGAGAACCTGCGCAAGTCCTTACAAGCAGACATGAAAGATTGTATAAGGGATCTGAGAGAGGATATGGCCGCCATGGGAGAACGTACACAACATGTAGAAACCAAAATGGCGGAATTTTCCTCAGCTCACAATGAACTGGCAGACAGTTACCAGGGTGTGGAACAGGACATTAAGGATATAAGAGCAGTAACCTGGGATTTGGAGGATAAACTAAGGAAAAATAATCTAAAACTCAGAGGTATCCCAGAGACAGATGGAGAGGAGGACATTAAAGGAACAGTACATGCATTCCTCTGTTTCTTATTACCGGATATGCCAGTCTCTGAGTTATTACCAGAAAAAACCTATAGACTTCCAAGACCCCCTAACATCAGGCAGGATTTGCCCAGGGACGTCCTGGTGTGTCTGGTCTCCCCCAGACCTAGAGACATGGTCCTACAGAAGCTGAAACAGCACCCGCTGGATTCTGGAGACTACACGGGATGGCAGGCCTACCCGGATCTCTGTCAAGGAACACTGGCGAGACGCAGAGATTTCGCACCCCACTGCAAAATTCTCCGGGACAGAGGCACACAATATTCTTGGGGCTCTCCGGTAAATGTAGCCTTTAGATATAAAGGCAACAGACATGTCTTCACGTCTCCCTCCAAACTCAAGATGGCTCTCGGAGCCTGGAACTTACAGCGGCCCCCTGCTTCTCCTTCGGCCATCACCAAGAATCAACAAAGAAATTCTGGAAGCCCACCTAACTTTCGTGAGGCTGTGAATTGACCTCTAACAAGTACTATGGGTCGTGCTGGTGACGGTTAATTTGTTTTCCCAGCCTAAGTTTCCGGTTATTTAGGCTGGTTGGTTGTGAGCAGTGAGTCACATTATCACCGAGGTGACTCTCTCCTCCCTTTGCTGAGGTTGAGAGATCTGAGAAGCTCACATTGATTCTCCCCCACAACCCAGTCCCGTCCTGCTTGCGGGAAGGTGATGGGTTAATACTTATATTTTATCAGTTTATCCGTTTTGGTAATTGCTGTTTTTTCTATATTGTTGCTCATTTGTATTCTCCCTCTTTGGCCCTTTTTTTTTTTTTTTCTTTCCTTGCCTTCCCTTGCTTTCCTCCCCTTAACTTTGAACTTTTGTCCTCACTCTACGGCGGTAAAGTCCCCAGTCTTGTTACAAGTTGGGTCATTGTCAGCTTTGTAAGGTTTTTAACAGACTGAGGAACTGGTATTTAACGAAAATGAGCATCACAATGGTTTCATTCAATGTAAACCGCCTTAACGCTCCTTGTAAAAGAACAATACTTTGGCAACATCTGAAAAAAGCACAAAATGATATAGTGTTTTTGCAAGAGACCCACCTGTTGGGGAAGGACCACCCCAGATTGGCCTCGGCCTTATACCCGTCACAATTTCTAGATGGGGTGGCCATTCTGATCCACAGATCGGTCACATTTAAATTGATTGAAGAGGTATCTGACCCGGCGGGCAGATACGTTATTGTGTTATGTCTTCTTAATGACAAGCCCTACACGCTTGCCTCTGTCTATGGGCCAAATACAGGTCAGGTGCGATACATGAGGTCCTTCTTATCTAAAGTTTCCTCTGTGGCGCGGGGTAGCAAGATTATTGCAGGGGACTTTAACAAACCGATGGACAAACAATTAGACTGTTCGAAGTCATCACTATACAGAACAGAGCTGGGGCTCGTAGTCTCTATGCATCATCTACATGATGTGTGGAGGTGTATGCACTCTGACGAGAGGGACTATACCTTTTACTCCCATCGTCACAAGTCACAAAGTAGACTCGACTACTTCCTGATTGATGACTCCGTGCTGCAGACATGCTTGGACTCAAGTATAGGATCCATCACATGGTCTGATCATGCCCCGGTCTCACTCAGAATAGCCGACTCTGCCGCAACTCGCACTCCAACTAGTTGGAAAATAAATGCTCATCTCCTGACCTCCCCCTCGAACGTTGATCAGCTCTCTGAGGCAATTAAACTGTACTTCAAAGAAAACGCCACAGCAGAAATGCCCCGGACACCTTGTGGTTTGCCCATAAGGCGGTCCTCAGAGGTCTGCTTCTCAAAATGGCAGCTATAGCTAAAAGGAAATACGACAAAACATTGCTTACACTATTGGATAAAATTAAACAATTAGAAATCTTACAGAAAAACTCGAGGTTGTCTGTACAACTCCCCGACTTACTGACGGCCAGACGAGAGCTCCGAGCTCTGCTCCTTGTGCGGGCGGAGCATCAGCTTAAGAAATCTGGAGCAAGGTTTTATGGCATGGGAGACAGGGCCGGAACGCTGCTAGCCAGGAGAGTTAAAAAAAGGGAATTACAGGCAAAAATTCCCTACCTGCGTAAAGCAGATGGCACTACGGTACGCAATCCTACTACAATTGCAAACGAATTCGGGTCTTACTACCACTCTTTATATAATCTACGGGACTCTGACTCGGTTCCTCAGCCATCGACAGACTCTATTAAGACTTTCTTGGATAGAGCTAAGCTTCCTACCCTCTCAGAGGACCAACTTAGGTCACTTAACGCTCCCTTCACGGAACAGGAGATCCAGGGGGTCATTGGTTCTACTAAGAAACGTACTGCATCGGGGCCAGATGGGTTCTCGTTCCAATACTACTCCAGTTTTTCACAACTTCTAACTAGACCCCTGTTGGACCTCTTTAACTTCTGGCAAAGGTCGGGAAGTATTAAACAGGAAGGTCTATAAGCAATTATAACCACTCTCCCCAAGCCTGGTAAAACACCTGACTCCCCGGGCAACTTCCGTCCAATTGCGTTACTAAATTGTGATGTAAAACTGTATGCTAAACTTCTCGCTAACAGACTTGGAGAAGTCCTGCCCACCCTGGTAGGGCTGGAGCAGGTAGGGTTTGTCTCGGGGAGGCAGGCTAGTGATGGCACAAGGAGACTGGTGGATTTGATGGAGATCATGGAGAGGAGAGGGGCTCCCGGTGCATTCCTGTCGCTTGACGCAGAAAAAGCGTTCGACAGGGTGCACTGGGGGTACCTTCGAGAAGTCCTCCAAAAATTTGGAGTAGTAGGAGCCTTCCAAAGAGCCATCATGGCTCTCTACTCCTCTAACTGCGCTTCGGTCAGGGCGTCGGGATTTCAGTCTTCAGTATTCGACATTTCCAATGGAACCAGGCAGGGGGTGCCCCCTCTACCCGCTGATTTTTGCCTTGGTAATGGAACCCTTGGCTGCAGTGGTGAGGGGGGACCCTGAAATTCGGGGGGTGGAGGTAGGACCTGTGGAGCACAAGATTGGGCTCTATGCAGATGATGTGGTTTTTATCTGCTCGCAGCTCCCCTCCACGATCCCGAAAATCTTAAAAGTCCTGGCAGACTTCTCCCTTGCCTCTTATTACAAATTGAATATGACTAAATCTTCTTTCTATCCAATTAATATCTCAGAATCTGAACAGAGGATCATCAGGGGGCAGTTCTCATTTGCCTGGGCAGAGGAGGGCTTCACCTATTTGGGGCTACACATAAGTAAACTAAACAAAATTGTACGACATAACTGTGAGTCCTTGCTTAAGAGTGACCGAAGGGAATTGGAAGGTCTCTCTGGCCTTTTCCTTTCGTGGATGGCCAGAATCCAAATTATCAAAATGACTTACCTCCCAAAGATACTATACTTACTGAGGTGCCTCCCCCTCCTTATCCCGGGCAAATTTCTGCGAGCATTTCAGGCGACATTAGGTCGATTTATTTGGCAAGGAAAACCTCATCGTGTAGCAAATAGGGTCCTCACCCTGCATATCTCAGCGGGGAGGCTGGGTGTCCCGGACATCCACTCCTACTATAAAGCAGTTCACCTTGAGGCAGCTAGGAATTGGTGGTCACAGGAACAGACCTCCCTCTGGCTTCAAATTGAAGCCTTCTTTGCTCCCAAACAATCCACCCGGCTATTGTTGGAAATAAACTTGATGAAGTTTTCCCAGGTATCGGGAGGCCTCTCTTCGATGAGACCTTTGCTGAACATTTGGTCCCGAGAGAGTGGAGACTTACTATCCTTTCTGCACAGATATATCACTCTGGAGGCTGTAGAGCAATCTATTGGGCTTCTGAACCTCCGAACTTGGAAACTAAAGGGTATTCACCTTCTGAATCAAATTACAGAGGGGGGTAACATGAAATCTTTCTCTGCGATGGCGGAGGAATTCTACATTCCCAAAACCGATTTTTTTAAATACTTACAGCTGCGGCATTTCCTGGCCTCTGTCTCCCTGCCTGTTCCGTCCCAATAAACCTTTGTTGGCTCCCTGCAGGCTTTCTTCAAGTCAAGGGGCATCAGCTCGGGTGGGGTCTCCATTATCTATAAGGCCCTTTTGAACCAACACACTAGGCAGAAACTCACATACATGATCAAGTGGGAGGGGGGGTCTGGGATTTGTTGCTCCCTTGGAGGCTTGGCAGAAGGCGGCCTCCCATGCATCTCTTTACTCATCTTGTATAAACCACTTAGAGCAGGCAAAGAAGCTCCAGCTCCACTGGTACCTGACCCGGACCGGGTAGCCAGATTTGGGGGTAGTGGCCTCTCTATATCCCGGCAGTGTTGGCGGGGCTGCCCCTCAGTGGGGTCCCCCGCCCACATTTGGTGGGATTGCCCTGTTATCAAACCCTTCTGGGCTGAGGTTGAGGAGTTGCTCGCCACTCTCACGGGTCTGCCGCTGGCGCTGGAGTCCCCGGTTGCTCTGTTAGGCCTAGGCCTTGACTCGATGCCCAAAATTCTTTGCCCAATTATCACTAATACATTGGTAGCGGCAAGAATGTGTTTGGCATCCAAGTGGAGGTCTCCGAGCCCTCCATCTAAGATGGAACTAGTTAATCGCATAAATTTACACTTTCAGTATGAGCCCCCTCTTAGCGCATGATCTCCCCTCAAGGAACAAAATTTTGAATTGGTGGGACCCCTGGGTACAGTCCGCCCATAATGTTATTGAGGTCACCAGGTGATTGACTAGTTAACGTCACATAAGAGAGTCCTATTGAATATTTGAGGCAACTGTCTATCTCATCCCCTTATATTCTCCCCCCCCTTACTCTTTCCTACCCCGCATTTCCCGTTACTGTCTGTGATCATTTTCTTTTCCTTCCAGGTTTATTTTTTGTTTCTGATGTTAGTCTCTTGTTGTGATTATTGTGGCTGTGATTATTTGACAAATTGCGCATTATTGTAATTTTGTCTGAAACTCAATAAAAATATAATGGTTAAAAAAAAAAAGTTGTTAGCCTATCATTGGGTATACGCTGGCCCTCGTGCCACCAAAAAAACGACAGACTGGTACAGAGGGGAGAGAGGACCCTGCCCTTGCGGGCTTACATTCTACAGGGCAATGGGGAGGGAGACAGTAGGTTGGGTCTGCTCTGGTGGGGGTGGCGAGCCGGGTCTAGTGGTGGTGAGGTGGCACCGTGGTCATTACAGGCTGGAGGCTGTTCTGAAGAGATGGGTTCTCAGGTTCTGCTTGAAGGTTCTGAGTGTAGGGGATAGTTGGATGTTTTGAGGTGCAGAATTCCAGAGGATGGGGGATGCTCAGGCAAAGTCTTGCAGGCGGTTAGATGAAGAACATACAAGTGTGGAGGAAAGGAGGAGGTCTTGGGAGGATTGAAGATTACGAGTTGGATGGTATCAGGAGATTAGTTTAGAGATATATGGGGGGGACAGATTGTGGATGGCTTTGTAATTCAATGTAAGTAGTTTGAATTGGATACGCTGGGGAATTGGGAGCCAGTGGAGGAATTTGCAGAGGGGAGAAGTGGAGGACTAGCAAGGAGAGAGTTGGATTAGTCGGGTGGCAGAGTTGGATGTGTGGGTTGAAGGATAAAGCACACTATAGGGTTACTCCGAGGCAGCGGACTTCAGGTACAGGGCAGTGTGATGTCATTTAATGTGATAGACAGATCAGGTAAGGGGGCTGCGCAAGATGGGAGAAAGACATCGAGTTCAGTTTTGTATACGTTTAGTTTAAGGAAGCGAGAGGAGAAGGCGAATACGGCTGACCGACACGCTGGGATTCTGGACAGCAGAGTGGTGACGTTTTGGCCAGAGAGGTAGATCTGAGTGTTATCAGTGTACAGGTGGTACTGGAATCCATGGAACTTTGAGTTGTCCTAAGCCAAGGATATAGATGGAAAAAAGAGGTTTGGCTTTTTGAGGATGGGTGTGATGGTGGCATGTTTGAAAGCCGAGGGGAAGGTTCTGGAAGATGGCAATAGATTGAAGAGGTGGGTTAGGGCTGGGATGAGCATGTTAGTGAGGTTGGGGAGGAGGTTGGAAGGGATCGAGTCAAGTGCACAGGTGGTGAGGTGTGATTTGGATAGGAGACGTGCTGTTGGAGAGGGAGGTTATGAGGGAAGGGTAGAGGTCTGGTATATGGTGTGGTTGAGATGATGAAACAATAAAAGGTTTGCCTAGCTGGTTGATATTATTTTTGAAGTATGTGGCGAAGTCCTCAGTAGAGATGAGGGAGGTCGGAGGGGGCAGTAGTGAGCAGAGGAGACAGTTAGAAGTGCCGAACAGTTGTTTGGGGTTGTAGGATAAGAAAGATACAAGATTTGTGAAATAGGTCTGTTTGGCAGAGGTGAGGGCTGATTTGAATGCGAGTGTAGCTTGTTTGAAAGGAGTAAGCAAACAAAAATTGCGACAATGAGTCCAAAGTATATGCAAAAAGTGAAAAACTTTAATAGACAATCCGGATAAGCACAGGGCAAAACTAAAACCAGGAGGACTGCGTTGTACAGAGGGACTGGACAAAATACAGAATGGCATTTTGTAGATATACTTTTAACAGTATACATAGTATTCACAATATAACGCACACCGATTTAAATTTATTTAGTTGAAAACACCTTATATGTCAGATCTTCCAGTGCTGTATAGTATAGATAAATACACATAGTTGTGCTGAATAGCCAATATGTGTGCTAAAAGGCATAACACAGTTTTAGGAATAGTGATGTAGTTGTTATATACTATATAGATATCTAAGTCTAAAAGGATATGGATAGGTATACTGACTATCACCACTTCAGAGCCTTTAGCACAATGTTTTATGTGCACTGTATAGTTGCTACATATACAGGGGTTCCATACAGTATGAGTGGAACCAGAGAATTGTGCCCAATTGATCATTCTACCCTATCTCTAGTACCTATGGCACTAGCACATTTACATAGTGTGCCTGCACTGTGAATACTAAGTCACTATTGATGTTTGCTGCCCATATGTTGTATTCATGCCTATTGCCGGTATTCTCATAGCAGAGTTCCCCTTCTCAGCATTTAAGTTGGAGACATATTGACAGATATACAGGTCAATAAACAGAAGTAGTGATGGTTACCTCCTAATAGTGCCCAATGACGCCATCACAGGTGTGTCAGGAGGCACGGATGAGACTGTACAGTCATGGCCAAAAGTTTTGAGAATGATACAAATATTAATTTTTACAAAGTCTACTGCTTCAGTTTTTCTAATGGCAATTTGCATATACTCCAGAATGTCATAAAGAGTGATCAGCTTAACAGCAATTACTTGCAAAGTCAATATTTGGCTAGAAAATGAACTTTAACCCCCAAAACACATTACAACATCATTGCAGTCCTGCCTTAAAAGGAGCAGCTAACATCGTTTTAGTGATTGTTCCATTAACACAGGTGTGGGTGTTGATGAGGACGGGGCTGGCGATCAGACAGACATGATTAAGTAAGAATGACACCACTGGATACTTTAAAAGGAGGCTGGTGCTTGGTATCATTGTTTCTCTTCAGTTAACCATGGTTATCTCTAAAGAAACACGTGCAGCCATCATTGCACTGCACAAAAATTGCCTAACAGGGAAGAGTATCGCAGCTAGAAAGATTGCACCTCAGTCAACAATCTATCGCATCATCAAGAACTTCAAGGAGAGAGCTTCCATTGTTGTCAAAAAGGCTCCAGGGCGCCCAAGAAAGACCAGCAAAGCCAGGACCGCATCTTAAAACTGCTTCAGCTGCGGGATCGGACTACCAGCAGTGCCGAGCTTGCTCAGGAATGGCAGCAGGCTGGTGTGAGTGCTTCTGCATGCACTGTGAGGCGGAGACTCTTTGAGCAAGGCCTGGTTTCAAGGAGGGCAGCAAAGAAGACCCTTCTCTCCAGAAAAAACATCATGGACCGACTGATATTCTGCAAAAGGTACAGGGAGTGGACTGCTGAGGACTGGGGTAAAGTCATTTTCTCTGATGAATCCCCTTTTCGATTGTTTGGGACATCTGGAAAACAGCTTATTCGAAGAGGTGAGCGCTACCACCAGTCTTGTCTCATGCCAACTGTAAAGCATCCTGAAACCATTCATGTGTGGGGTTGCTTCTCAGCCAAGGAAATCGGCTCACTCACAGTCTTGCCTAAAAACACAGCCATGAATAAAGAATGGTACCAGAATGTCCTCCAAGAGCAACTTCTCCCAACCGTCCAAGAGCAGTTTGGCGCCCAACAATGCCTTTTCCAGAATGATGGAGCGCCTTGCCATAAAGCAAAGGTGATAACTAAATGGCTCAGGGAACAAAACATAGAGATTTTGGTTCCATGGCCTGGAAACTCCCCAGATCTTAATCCCATTGAGAACTTGTGGTCAATCATCAAGAGACGGGTGGACAAACAAAAACCAACAAATTCTGGCAAAATGCAAGCATTGATTATGCAAGAATGGACTGCTATTAGTCAGGATTTGGTCCAGAAGTTCATTGACAGCAGCCAGGGAGAATTGCAGAGGTCCTGAAGAAGAAGGGTCAACACTGCAAATATTGACTTGCTGCATTAACTCATTCTGACTGTCAATATAACCTTTTGGTACTCATAATATGATTGCAATTATATTTCTGTATGTGATATAAACATCAGACAAACACAAATAAAAACCAGAGGGCAGCAGATCATGTGAAAATATTATTTTGGCCATGACTGTAGAGGCCACTCGCAGAAGGTCCCAGCATTTGGCCAAACAGTCAAAATCTTAAACTGTCTGTCACTTTAAGAGGCATTCCCCTTTTAGTTAAAGATGGAGGTCACTAGGATCCAGCTGATTCCTTACCTTGAGCTGCCTATATATTCCCCTTGACTCCCAGGATGTACTACTGGTGATAGCTGTTCATTTGTTCCTGGTTGCATTCTAGCTCAAAGCAGTGTTTCCTGGAGTTTGTTGGTTTGCTGCTTGGATCTGCTCAAGCTAAGTGTATCTCTTCCCTCTTTGTTTGTTTCCCTTGTGTGTTTCACTAGTTGCTAGCCGGGCTGACTAGTGATCACCCGCTCTGATCCCTTCGGCGTAGTGGTAGTACAGGGACAGTCAGGGAATAGGTATCCTGGCGGTTACAGTTGCGGAAACTGTATAGGGACATTAGGGAAGCCAGGTGTCAGTGCTAGTTCTAGGGGTCACCATCCCCCCTTTTTGCCCTTAGCATCAGGGACTCCTTCCCCCTCCCCCCCTGTCATCATCCAACGCTGGGTGTCTCCCTACACCCAGCGTGACAGTCACCCAGTCTTCTCCCTGTCTGAAAGCCTTGCGCCCAATATGCATTTCGGCCAATCCTTCGTCAGGGGGTGTGCCAAAAAGTCAAGGGGAGGCGTTTAAAAAGGCTGATTATCCAATCAGATATCACTATCTCGCATTCATAGCAACGCTCTATGCCTAGAGGCCGGATATTGAGGCTGCATCATCGGCCGGTTTCATGGAGGGACGGAGACTAGGGTCACATGATCCACATCACTGCCGCCCATAGAAATGCCACACCGATGAAGCTGGCCCCACAGCCTCACCACTCACAGCGTGGGATAATGTCACTACAGCAAGAGCAGTTGGTTGAATGGCATATGATTCACACAACAATACATGCATATAGTTTACAGACATAGTCAATGATTTTCAGTAGTGCTTATATAATCCACAGTTGGCTATATGTTGATATGTCTTCATCTACAGGATGCGATTCATAGGCATAACATGGGAACCTTCATACAGTATTAGTGCTTTTCCAACATAGTTCATAGTATACATAAGAGATGGGACTGAATAAAAGAAACTACACATTGCATTAATATTAAAAACAGTAAGAGGGGGCGTGTCCAGCAGCCGATGGCGCCGGACGCTTTCTGAGGAGGCTCCGACATGCAGACCGGATAAACGGTACTTAGCGGCCTCCGCAAGCCCCAACACCGCTCCGGAGACTGCTTAACATCCCGCACTTACCCAGGCCATGCCTCGAGCGGCGCCCCGCCGCCGGGAGGCGGAGGGTAAACTTACGGATTTCTTCACTCCGGAGGTACAAAGGAATCCTAAGATGGTGGCTGCCAGGAAAGACCCAGTGCCTCCCTCCTGCGCGTCTACACATGCTCCACGATCTCCCCGCCGCTCTGAAGACCACAGCACTGTGAGTAGAGATGACTCACCAGTTACTAAACGTTGCTTGAGAGACATGCTGGGCTCCTTGGGGGATGCCATGCTGGGGGAAATGCGTAGCATGATGGGAGATATGCGGGCTAAAATGGCGGCACTGGGGGAGAGAACTTCTCATGTGGAATCTAAGATGGCCGAATATGCATCGGCACACAATAACCTGGCAGACAGTTATGACGGGCTGGACAGGGAAATGGGATCAGTACAAGCAACTATCTGCCACCTGGAAGATGGCTTGCGCAAAAGCAATGTGAAGTTGAGAGGGGTGGCAGAGACGCAGGATGGAGAAGATCTCCTAGCAGTCATATCAGCCTTACTGTCTGCAGCACTTCCAGACGTTTCACCTGAAAAGCTGGAGGTAGTGAAAACATATAGACTTCCGAAACCTATGAAACTACCCAAAGACATCCCAAGAGACATTTTAATCTCCTTCCTGCGCCCAGGTACCAGAGATATACTCTTACAGGCAATGAGAGCAAACCCTTCTCTACCGACACCGTTTGAGAGCTCCGCAATATATCCAGACCTTTCACCAGGAACACTAGCCAGACGACGTGAATTTGCACCCAGTTGTCAACTTCTGAGGAAAAAGGGGATACAGTATGCCTGGGGCTCCCCAGTGGCTCTGAATTTCCGGTATAAGGGATCTAGACATTCTTTCTCGTCCCCCACCCAGCTACGCAGAGCATTAAAATCTTGAAACCTATCGTCTTCCAGCACAAACTCCCCGCGTTCTCCGGAGACGAGGCCTGACAGAACACACCTCCGGGGTCAAGAATGAAGTATAGGCTTGGGAAGCTCTATCTCCGGTCTGCGTGAGCTGGCCTCTATTTTGGATAAGTTTACAAAACTTTTCCGCCGGAGCTCACCTGAGATGATCCCATCCGGGGACCCGGACCGGTGTGAGTCCCTCTTCTTTCCCTTCCAGGTGCCCTTTTGGGTCTTGGTTCCGTTGAAGAGAGGGACTGGTGAGGTTTGGCTCACTCCACCCCCCCCCCCCCCCCACCACCACCCCCCGATAGTCCAGACACTTTGTGCCTGACTAAGTTTTAGTTTACATTTGTGTTCCCCACTTCCCCCCTTTTTTCCCTCCCACCTCTCCCCCCCCTTCCCAGCTTTCCCTTTTCTTATCCACCCCATCTCCCTCCCTTCCTCCACCCCCCCTCTCCCCCCCCCCCCACCCCCACCCAGTCTTCTGATCTCTTATCCCTTATCTCTTGTCTCTTTCTCCAGTAGCCTTTCTGCTTGCTAAGGGGCTTGGCAGCTATGATTCAAGGTCTATCCACTATCCCAAATACCTCTTCGTCATTACATGTGGCGTCGCTCAATGTGAAAGGCCTGAACTCCCCGGTAAAGCGCTCCTTTCTTTGGAGGGAGGCCCGGAGACTTCGAGCGGATGTCGTTTGCATCCAAGAAACCCACCTATCGGCTGATGATAATCATCGGGTAAGGAATCAATCTTTCCCCCACATTTACTTCGCCAATCATAATGTAAAAAAGGCAGGGGTGTGTGTGATGGTAAGCAACAGAGTCCAGTTTCAGCTGAAAACAATGGAGGCGGACCCATTGGGGAGGTTCCTCAACCTAAAATGTTTCATTTCGGGGGAATTGCTCACCATAGTGACGGTTTACACCCCGAACGTTGGCCAACTGAGATTCCTGAGATCTCTATTTAAAAAGTTGAGCCAATCATCCGAAGGATCCTTGGTGATCTGCGGAGATCTTAACCAGGTCATGGAGGCGAGACTGGACTCTTCGGCATCACACACAAGGAGAGGAAGAGAACTGGCAGGTTTGTGTCGAGAATTCAGACTCCACGACGTGTGGCGGTATCTTCACGCAGAGGAGAGAGATTACACATTCTTCTCTAACTGTCATAGATCCTACTCCAGGATTGATTTTTTCCTGGTAGGGGATGGTACTTTGCCCCGCTGTAAATCAGCCTCGATTGGTCTGATCTCGTGGTCGGATCATGCTCCCGTCACATTGGAGATCGGACAGGGACAAAGAGGAGGAACCCCCCGTCGTTGGAGAATGTTAGCCTCCTGTCAGATCAACAGGTCCTTGATTCTCTGAGTGGGAGTCTTGAGAACTTCTTCCGATTAAACGATAACGGCGAGGTCTCGGACGGCACCCTTTGGGCCTCGCATAAGGCGGTACTACGTGGCCTCCTTATTCAGAAGGCCTCACAACAGAAGAGAGCTAGGGAAATGCATTGGAGGGAATGGTCTGAACAAATAGGGGACTTGGAGAAATTAAACAAGGCTAACCCGTCCCCCCAACTGAGCTCTCAGATTCTGGACTTGCGTACAAAACTTAGATCTCAGTTGTTGTACCAACATGAATTAGGCCTACGGAAACTCAACACACAATTTTACGCAGCAGGGGATAGAGCTGGTAAACTCCTTGCCAGGAGGCTTAAGAAGAGGGTGGGTCAGTTTATGGTGACGTCTATGACATCAGCTGAGGGAAAGCGAATTAGGGACCCGTGTGGAATAGTAGAAGTAATGACAGACTTTTATTCTAAACTCTACAACTTGGCAGATGACCCCCTGACACAGCAACTCTCGTTAGACAGTATCCGTGCCTACCTGGCACGGGTGGACCTCCCTACTGTCCCACATGACGTGCTCTTGACCTTGAACCAACCGTTCACCTTCCCAGAGGTTCTAGAAATTGTTAAGTCGCTTAAATCAAACTCTGCCCCGGGACCAGATGGCTTCGCCAATGAGTATTACAAAGTGTTCTCCCTCCACTTGGCACCTTACCTCCTCCGACTCTTTCAATACTGGCAGGCTGAAGGGGAGCTCCCGGCAGAGGCCTTAGAGGCTACGATCACCACCATTCTGAAACCTGGGAAGCCCCCAGACCTGCCAGGCAACTATCGTGCCATTTCGTTGTTAAATACGGATGTGAAGATTTTTGCCAGACTGCTGGCCTCCCGCCTCTAAGGTGATTCCCCTGTTGGTAGACTGGGATCAGGTGGGCTTTGTGGAGGGACGACAAGCCAGAGATGGTACCAGATGTATGCTGGATCTGGTGGAAATAGTGGAGGGACCCCCAGTGTATTCCTGTCCCTTGACGCAGAGAAAGCATTTGACAGGGTGCACTGGGGTTACCTTCGTGAGGTCCTCAGGAGTTTCGGTTTTTCTGGACCAATCCTGTCGGCCGTACTGAGTCTCTACTCTGCCCCGGGAGCTCGGGTCTCAACGTCAGGGTTTCTATCACGACACATTGACATCACCAATGGAACGAGGCAGGGGTGCCCCTTGTCACCCTGATCTTTGCCCTTGTCATGGAGCCCCTTGCCGCCTGAATTAGATCCAATCCTAAGATTGTCGGCATTCAAGTGGGAGCAAAACACCATGTCATAGGGCTGTACGCTGATGATGTCATTATTACATGTACTGACCCCGTCAGTTCCATTCCAGCAATACTCAAGGACTTAGACGACTTCTCGAGTATATCCTACTACTAATTGAATATGGGAAAGACCATGGCACTCCCTATTAATATATCAGAGCTGGACCTGAGGGCCCTCTCCTCTCAATTCACCTTTGCTTGGGTCCCGGAGGGCATACCCTACTTGGGAATTACTTTGTGTGCTTCTAAACAAGTGGCCCGTGTGAATATAGTTAACCTAATGGCAACGTTACGGGGGGCCCTTGACTCCAGCGCCTTTCCTCCCTTGTCCTGGATGTTGTGAATCCAGGCATTCAGGATGCTTTGGTTGCCGAAACTTTTATACCTCTTTCGCTGTGTCCCGACGTGCTATCCAAGCAAACTCCTAAATCAGTTACAAAAACAGATTAATAAATTCATCTGGGCGGGAGGAAGACCGAGAATTCAGAGACGGACGATGTACCTGAAACTGAAGGGAGGTGGCATGGGAGTTCCAGATGTAAGCACTTACTGCAAAGCAACGCTTCTAGAAGCTTCTAGAGATCTGTGGACACAACAGTCGGCCCTAGGCTGGGTTCAGTTGGAGACGGAGATGGCACCGGGGATCTTGCCTGACAGGCTTTTGTCTGGAGCTGCTCTGGGGTCGGTGGGGGTGACTCGCCCACTGTCCACGGTTTCGAGCGCTCCAATCAGCGTGGGGAAAAATGCCAGATTCTTGGTCTAAATTGCCCCCAGAGGGGATCCCGCTGGAGGCTTTTCAGGTGCACATCCCTTCTTTGAATCTCACACCCTGGCAGAAGATGGGAATTAACACCCTGGGTGAACTGATGAAAGACGGTAAACTACTTACCTTTGACAGCTTCAGTAGAGATAATCAGGATCAGAGACGTACCTTTTTGCAATACTCTCAAGTGCGACACTTCCTCGAATCTTCAGACTGTTCACATGACCTGAAACAGCCCACTCCCTCCCCTTTTCAGCGTTTTCTATTTGCAGAAGCCACTGTCCTAAAGGGACTATCCACTATATATGAAGGTTTACTAACTCAGAACTCTCCCATGAAGTTACCTACCATGGTGGCGTGGGAGAAAGACCTAAACTTCAATGCTGACGTGGATGATTGGGAGGGGGCGGTTAGGAGCGTTACTCAGGCCACTAAGTGCATCAACCATCTAGAATCCCTAAAAAAGGTACATTTGCGTTGGTACATCCCCCCCCCCCGCCAGGCAGGCTAAATTTGGCTCGGGCGCCTCACCCCTGTGCTGGAGACAGTATGGACAGAGGGGAGATTTGGTGCACATGTGGTGGTCGTGTCCCAAGATCTCCCAATTCTGGGCGCTGGTGGCCGGTCTGATAGGGACGGTGACAGACACACATATGCCACTATCCCCACAACTGGCAGTGTTGCACATAGGAGCAGAGTCCTTCCCTCCGGTCCCACGTCATGTATTATCATACATTTTAATTGCGGCAAGGCTTTGTGTGGCGTCTGCCTGGAAAAATTTGGCTCCCCCGTCCATAGGGGATCTCATCAAAAAACTTAACATAATCTCACACGAATATTATCTGGCGATGAACGCCCCGAGACGCCGATACGTCACTGAAGCTTGGGAGTTGTGGGCGTCTCATCCGTTAGCTTTAAGACCCCCAACTTGAACTCTAACCCTGAGTCGTAGCTGCTTTTTCTAATCTTCTTTTCTCTCCCCTCTCTCTTATTCTTTCTGGCGTCTCTAAACGCACATATCTCCATCCTTCGACCTTTTCATCTTTACATTTCTCACTCTGCCCCTGCTTTTCCCCTCCTATCTCTTCCCCTTCCTCCTCCTTGTTTTACATTAAACCTCCCATTTTCCCTCCACCTTTCCCCCCCCATCACTCCTTCCAACCCCTGACCCTGATTAGTGCGTAGATAGTTTCGTGGAGACCCACAGTGATTGAAGTCTCTCGCATCCTAGCGACTCGGTTTGTTGGGGTTCCTGGATTCATTTAAAATGGCCTTATGCAGACCTATCCTTGGATGTTCTAAAGACACAAAGTCCTATATCCACAGAGCTTGGTAACCTCTTGCTTTGAATCAACTGGTTGGAAAGAGAACCCAGAACCTATTGACTAACACCTTGCTCAAAAAAAAAAAAAAAAAGTTGAACTTGTTGGTTGTCTTCCATACTCGTCTCCTTCAACACCCCCCCACCCGCAATGGTTTATGCATGTCTACCTTCTTCCCCCTCCCCCAGTATTTGTCATGTTATTACCATACTTCGTATGGTTGTATGTCTCTGTATGTGGTGTTATATAAAGTGTTACTTTTTCTGCTGATAATAAAAATATATTGAAGACTAAAAACAGTAAGGAGAGAACCCCAAGCAAAATACACATAGGTTCTATTATTTTCATTTAACTAACCCTTATGGGGAAATGGTTTTCAATGTCCAGATCCAATGGGTCTCCAATTGACCAAGATGTCTGTTAATACTACCACCTCTGATCCCAATATTTATGCAATTGATTCCTTTTACACGCATTTACTGTCATATACATGTTTCATTTTAAAGTGTTTGGGGATTGTCTTTAGAGTCGTTTCATCCACTTCATGTTTGGCTACCCCAATACCTAGGACATGTTCTCTGACTCTCACTTTAAGCTGTCTCGTAATCATACCCACAGATATTTTGGGGCATGGACATGTGGCATAATAAATTACTGCTGATGTTTCGCAGTTGATTTTTTGTTTGAAAGAAGTGAAGTCGTCTGGCCGGTGCGTTGTCTTCCAAGGCCGCTCCACAGCCCTGGACATTTGTCGAAGTTTTTTGGTCAGATTGTTGCGCCAGGGTTGCCTATTGATTCATTGCAGCTTGCGATGAACGAAGAGGGGCAACTGAGTCTATGGCTGATGTGAGGGTGGCATTACAGAAGGTGGTGGCACTGTCCGTATTGTGGAGTGAAGATATGGATGACAGTGGTAGAATAATGTCTTAGAGTCGGTGAATGTTGTGTGCAAGGTTTGTGTGAGGATGTGCTAGTGGTTGGACATTGGGGGCGGTGAGGACAAGGATGAGAAGGTGAGTAGATGGTCAGATAGGGGGAAGGGGGAGGTTGTGAGATTAGATAGGGAACATAGATGGGTGAAAATGAGGTCTGATGTGTGTCCTTCTGTGTGGGTGGCTGACCATTGAGAAAGTCCAAAGGATGAGGTAAGTGAAAGGAGTTCAGAGGATGCTGGCTGGCAGGTGTTAGTAGCGATATTAAAGTCACCCATGATGATGGTGGGAATGTCAGCAGAGAGAAAGTGAAGAATCCAGGTGGAGAATTGGTCAATAAAGGTAGTGGCAGAGCTCGGAGGTCGGTATATGACAGCCATTTGGAGATTGGAGGGAGAGTAGATACGGACAGTGTACTTTGAAAGAAGGGTGGATGAGGGAGGGTGGGGGTTGGATTGGGTTGAAGGAGCAGTTTGCAGAGAGGAGGAAGCCCACTCCTCTGCCATGTGTGTTGCCAGGGTGAGGAGTGTGGGTAAATTGAAGGTCGCCATAGCTCAGTGCAGCAGGGGAGGCCATGTCAGAGGCTGTCGGCCAGGTCTCTGAGGCCCAATAAGGAAGAGTTTTGGGAAGTAAAAAGGTCATGGACACGTGGAGCTTGTTGCAAACAGCACGGGCATTCCAAAGTGCTCAAGAGAGAGGAAGCAGGGGGGTGGGGGTCAGGGGCATGGGTTTTACATGTGACGGATTGTCGGTAGTTTTTTTTACTTCGGTGGAGGTGGGTATAGGTGGAACTTATGGGGTGGGGAGGCCAGGATTGGGAGATATGTCACCTGCAGTGAGAAGTAGTAACGAAAGGGAAAGCGGGTAGAAGGAGAGTGGGCGGCTTGTTTTACATTTTAGTTGGAGAAGTCTGAAGTTAAGGAGTGAGTCTGTGGATGAGGTGAGGTGGGGAGTGTAAGAGAGAGAGATCATTATATGGTTAGAGGCTGCTGGGGTTTGGGGGTAGCGAAGGAGAGTGAAGATAAGTGGACTGAACGGAGTATGAGAGCATAGTGAAAGAGCAGGGTGAGAAAAGAAAGGCAGGTATAATTAGAAGACAGTGGTATCTCTCACCTTCTGATCAATTTCTGGTATATTTCTGCTGTACACTTTAAAGATATCACTTAAAATGAAATCACTTCAGACCAAGATCATTCAGACCTGCCTCTCTACATTTATATAATTTCAATGGCCAAAAATGAGTCCAGGTGTGGGCAGAGTGGAGGAGGGAGGAGGAGGGAGCAGTGGAACACCACACAGCAGGGAGAAATTAACAGAATGGAGTTATTAGGAACACTTGGACTGAATCAAAGCATAAGAATGGGAAAACAAACAGGATGGAAAGATAAGTCTAGGTGTGGACAAGTATAGACAGATATGAAATATGCATTCAGTGGACATGGAGTATAATGCACAGGGTTACCGCCGTGTGTTTGTATATTCATATATATAGCACCATGACCTATTTTGGCTGTGCATCTTTACCATTGTTGCACTTAGGGCCAGCAGGGAGGCCAGATTGAGTGCAAAGTGGTTGCGTTTAAATCCCATTTTTCAAGGATGTCAATGGTTACCCTGATGCCATACTCAGTGTAGAGCACATAAGCATGTGTGCCAGGCCTTGGATATATGGGCAACTTTTAGTTGGAACTAGAAAACTGATAGGCAGAAATAAAGGTGTTAATGTGCATGGAACCCAGGTATTTGTTAGCTTGGCAAATGGAAGTACTTCCATTCCACATAAAATGAAGTTTGGAGAACTTTAGACAATAGCACACTTCAACAGTTTTTTTTGATCGTTTTATCTGTTTTGTATTGTCTTTTTATTCTCTTTGTATCTAACACATTGATGTTTAAGTGGTCTTATTAAAGCAGGGCATCTTGTGAATCCAGGAATGTATGGAAAGGCTTTAAAGCACGCTAAAAAGATTTATTGTTCACATGCTCCCCACATTCTCTCAAAGGTCATCTTTATTAATCCTTGCTTTCTGCAATTACTTGTTAGAAAAAGTGCAGACGCGAGAAACGGCTCTTCCTCAAGGGCTTCTGACATTGAATAGAACAAAATAAGACCTTTCAAGGTTTTCCTGAATAAAGCAATTTTCTTTGTATTGTTTGACATGAATTTGAGCAATGTCGCAGTATCGCTAGACAACACAATGACTGCAGTAAAGAAAACTGCGGGAAGTCACTGACATAACTGGAAAAAACTTTCACTTCAGCACTTATTATATATTTTCACATGAACACATTATATAATGCTTGAACTTCTTAGCATTCCAATATATATAGAAAAATGAAACATCACAAGCTACCTGTGATCGCTACAAACAAGCAAACAATCATTCACAATTATCCAAAGTCAGATTGTCCAAACTCAGTCTCGCCTCTTCTATCCAAGATATTAAAGATGATATGCTGACTCAAAGGTGACATCCAACATGGCCATTTCCATTTCCAAAATTACCACTACCATAAGGCAGAATCATAATACTGTAACTAATGTGGCACCCCTGCGGTCTGGTCGCCACAAAGGGGTACTGCACCCATCCCATGGGTGTGATATTATTGTTCTCAGGAAACTGGAAAGTAAGTCTGAGACACCCACAAAAGCACCCAACACACCCAGTTCCAGGGACGGCGGCAGGACCGATAGAGGGAGGACTTAGTCAGTGGGACAGAGGGAAGAAAGATGGAGGGTAGGAAGTTAGTTGAGGCAGTCGGGAGGAAGTAGTGAAAGCAGGAGGATCCGGAGGACTGGAGCAACGAGGAGTTCGCCCTGGGTTCCGGAACAGCAGACTGCAAGAGGGACAGAGGGAGCCCTAGGGGCATGGGCAGGGAGCGATCCAACCGTGCGCCTGAATCTGAGTAAAGCGGAAGGCAGGTTGAGAACCAGGGGATTGGTCCTGAAGGTGGCGAGGAGACTCTACGTTCCAACCACAGAACCGGAGGCCACAAGCTCTGGAGGAGCTGTGGCCAACTCCCGACACATCCTCCGAGAAGGCAGCCGTACTATGGTCAGGGGACTTGGTACCGGTCGCATGAGAGGACCTGTGGCTGCTGGATTGGGGCATTGTGTGAGGCGCGAGCAGGAAAGAGGCGGACAGGCAGCGCTGAGAGAGAACGAGCAACCGTGAAGGAAGGAACATAAAGGGGGTGTCTTGGACAAGCTAATTTTCTTTATTATCACATCTGAATAACAACAAGTATTGAGGGATGTTTTGAGCTTCTAGACTTTGTTTTTAACACAATGCATTCATTTATTGCAGGTTGCCTAGCCTCATTTAATGTATACTTTAGGTACTCTATATGGTCCCAGGTAGAGTCAGACAGAAACCTCATTTGTGAGCCATTATTGTGTTATTAGAAGGGTGATTTTCATAGTGCCCATACACATTTGATATTGTGGATACTTGTTGTGGGCTTTGTAGTTTGTGGTGTGCTGTGTTCACACTGTTGTAATTTGTTTTTTTCAATTTTTGGTGTCCTTTGTAAATTTGTGCTTTTTTTCAATAAAATTTAGCATTTTTTATAACTCCTTGCAGTGTGCATTTGATCCCAGTCTTTCCACACATTCTTCTCCTTCTACTGTTGTTCAAATGTTTACGTGTGTCTGGTTGATCACGCTTTAGAGACACCTAATTTGCTACTTACAAATCTCTATCCTATCCTCTCTATCCTATCCTCTCTATGCTATCCTCTCTATCCTATCCTCTCTATCTTATCCTCTCTATCTATCCTCTCTATCTTATCCTCTCTATCCTATCCTATATAAGCTATCCTCTCTATGCTAGCCTCTCTATTTTCTCTTATCATCTAATATATAAAGCTGAATGTGTGTATGTGTGTATGTCCGGGATTGGCATCCACACCGTCGCAACTACAGCCACTATATTTTGCACAGTCACACGTTTGGACCCCGACAGCATCATAGGCTATCTTGTGAGGCGAAATTTTAACCCTGCGCGTTCCAATTCACCAAACAATTTTGCCCCTATCTACATAATGGAGAGAAAGTGACAGTTACCAGTTGACAGTTGTGAATGAGGGGCTTAATGAAAGCACCAAAGACTAACAGCATATACCAGCATATAGTCACTAAGGTGGGGCCCTGACATGGAATATTCACCACACACGGGGGACATGTATACACACTACATGCACACAGAGTAACCGCTAAGGTGGAGCCCCAACATTGGATACTCACCACGTATCCGAAAACAAACACACACACCACAAAGAGACACACACAACACAGAGACACACACCACATAGACACCCCCCCCACTGGGACACACACACATACACACCCTATAGCAGAGGTCCCCAAATCCAGGCCTCAAGGGCCGCCAACAGTGCAGATTTTCAGGATTTCCTTAGTATTGCACAGGGTTGGAATCATTACCTGTGCAGATGATCACATTAGCACCTGTGCAATACTAAAGAAATCCTGAAAACCTGCACTGTTGGTGGCCCTTGAGGCCTGGAGTTGGGGACCTCTGCCCTATAGGGACACATGCACTCACCCCACAGGGACACACACACCACAGGGACATACACACATATACACCCCACAGGGACACAGAGGCACACCCCCCCCACAGGAACACACAGACCCCATAGGGATGGGCACACACCACAGAGACACACCTACCCCTACAAGGACACACACCACAGGGACACCCCACCCCCCCAAAAGGACACACACCACAGGGACCCCCCCACAGGGACACACGCACACCACTGGGACCCCCCCAGGGACTCACACACCACACAGACAGACACAGATGTGCACAAATCGCCTCCCACAACTCGCCTCATACGTCTGGTATCTTTAATTTCCAAAAATAAACATCTGATTAAAAACAGCCAGTGTGCAACACATGTGCCATATAGGGAATTAAGGCAGATGTCAGTCACATGAGCTGTCTTTTATGTGTATGTATGATGTAATACATACTGCCCGGCCAGGGGGAGTGTTTACTGTTGGCTGGAGATTTATTAGGCTGCCTATAGCAACCAATCACAGCTCAGCTTCTATTTTCCTACAGGTCATTAATATGACATATTCAAATTCTATTTTGTTATAGCTAACAGCAGTTCTTTATTAACCCGGACGTAGCCGGGTAGTACAGCTAGTAACGCTATATTAATCAATAAATATTATATTACTAGCTGTACTACCAGGCTACGCCTGGCTGTGTCCCTGTGGGGTCTGTATGTGTGTATGTCCCTGTGTTGTGTGTGTCCCTGTGGGGTGAGTGCATGTGTCCCTATAGGGTGTGTGTGTGTCCCTGTGGGGGGGTGTCTGTGTGGTGTGTGTCTGTGTTGTGTGTCTCTCTTTGTGGTGTGTGTGTTTGTTCGGGTGCGTGGTGAGTATCCAATGTTGGGGCTCCACCTTAGCTGTTACTCTTTGTGTGCATGTGGTGTGTATACATATCCCGTGCATGGTGAATATTCCATGTCAGGGCCCCACCTTAGTGACTATATGCTGGTATATGCTGTTAGTCTTTGGTACTGTCATTAAGCCCCTCTCATTCACAACTGTCAACTGGTAACTGTCACTTTCTCTCCATTATGTAGATAGGGCCAAAATTGTTTGGTGAATTGGAATGCGCAGGGTTAAAATTTCATCTCACAACATAGCCTATGACGCTCTCGGAGTCCAGACATGTGACTGTGCGAAATTTTGTGGCTGCAGTTGCGACGGTGTAGATGCCAATCCCGGACATATACACACACATACACACATTCAGCTTTATATATTAGATATGGTACATTTGTTTCTCTTGTAGTTTTGCTGCTTTTAATGAGATTTTTATTTTTGAAGGATAATACCAGACTTGTGTGTGTTTTAGGGTGATTATGTGGCGAGTTTAGTATATGTGTGGTGAAATGTGTGCTGAGGGTGGTATATGTGTTCAAGCACGTGGTGTGTGTGGCACATTTTGTGTGTATGTTCATATCCCTATGTGTGGTGAGTATCCTATGTCGGGCCCCACCTTAGCAATTGTACGGTATATACTCTTTGGCGTCATCGCTCTCATTCTTTAAGTCCCCCTTGTTCACATCTGGAAGCTGTCAATTTGCCTCCAACACTGTCCAACACTTTTCCTTTAACTTTTTCCCCATTATGTAGGTAGGGGCAAAATTGTTTCGTGAACTTGAACGCGCAGGGTTAAAATTTCGCCTCACAACATAGCCTATGATACTCTCGTGGTCCAGACGTGTGACTGTGCAAAAGTTTTTGGCTGTAGCTGCGACGGTGTAGATGCCAATCCCGGACATACATACATTCAGCTTTATATATTAGATTCCATTGCACTTTACATTAAATACATTTGCAACACTGTCCCCATTGGTACTCGCAATCTAAATATCCTATCGTATCCATCCTATCGTATCTATCCGATCATATTGTATCTATCCTATCATATATCTACCCTATCCTATCCTATCCTATCTATCCTATCCTATCTATCCTATCCTATCTATCCTATCTATCCTATCCTATCTATCCTATCCTATCTATCCTATCCTATCTATCCTATCTATCCTATCCTATCTATCCTATCCTATCTATCCTATCCTATCTATCCTATCCTATCTATCCTATCTATTCTATCCTATCTATCCTATCTATCCTATCCTATCTATCCTATCCTATCTATCCTATCCTATCTATCCTATCTATTCTATCCTATCTATCCTATCCTATCTATTCTATCCTATCCTATTAGATCCTATCTATCCTACCGTGTTTCCCCGAATATAAGACAGTGTCTTATATTAATTTTACCCCCAAAAGTCCCACCCTGTCTTATATTCGGGGTATGACTTATATTTAAAAAAAAAAAAATTACAAAAATGAAAAGTCCCAGCCCCATACAGTATGCCACTGCAGCCCCCAGCACAGTACCGTTAAAACCGCAATTCCGCCGCACAGCCAACTTGCGGCACACTTTCAGCATACTTGCGGCAGGTCCCCATACAATGTACGGTACTGTATGGGACACTTGCGGCAATGTGCGGCAAAGGTGCGGTAACCGCACCTTGCCGCAAGTGTCCAATACAGTACCGTACATTGTATGGGGACCTGCGGCAAGTGTGCCGCAAGTCGGCTGTGCGGCGGAATTGCGGTTTTAATGGGCAAGTCGGCAAGGAAACATCCTTACTTTTTAGGTAATGGCGGCCTCGGGCTATGGATTCCTCCGCGGTGCAGGGCGTTGTCCAGATGCTTCTTCATGCAGGAGCTTCTGGCCAATCAGCACTTGAGCTGCTGAGCCAATCAGCGTTCGAGATGCTGGGGAGCTGCTGGCCAATCAGAAGCTCCTGCCGGCAGCGGTGACGTCAGGCCGGGGCGACAAGCGCACAAGATTAACCCTATGCCCTCGGGGTTACCTGCGGCACCTGAGGGCAGAGGGGAGCCCACGGGGGACAGCGGACCTGCGGCTGCACCTGAGGGCAGAGGGGAGCCCACGGAGGACAGCGGGGCCAGTGGGACAGCGGGGACACAGGTAAAACATGCAATGGGCAAAAATGGCACTTTAGCGGTACCCTGTCTTATATTCCCTGAAAATAAGTCACCCTATCTTATAATCAGGGTATGACTTATATTGGAAAATTCTGTGCCAGCCCTGCCCTGACTTATATTCGGGGGTGACTTATTTTCGGGGAAACAGGGTATCTATCCTATCCTATCCTATGTCATATTGTATCTATCGTATCGTATCTATCATATCTATCCCATCTATCGTATCGTATCGTATCTATCCTATCTATTCTATCCTATCTATTCTATCCTATCCTTCTATTCTATTCGATCTATCTATCTATCCTATCCTATCTATCCTATCCTATCTATCCTATCCTATCTATCCTATCCTATCCTATCTATTCTATCCTTTCCTATCTATTCTATCCTATTATATCCTATCTATTCTATCCTATCCTATCTATTCTATTCTATCTATTCTATCATATCCATACTATCTATCCTATCTATTCTATCTCCTTCATCCTACCTATCTTCTATCCCTCTATCTATCCTATTCTATCCTTCCTATCTATTCCATCCTATCTATCTATCCCTATCCTATCTATCCTTTACCTACCTATCTATTCTATCCTACCTTCTATCCCTATCTATCCTATCCTTCTATCCTATTCCTATTCATCCTTATCCTATCTCTATCTATCCTATCCTATTCTATTCTTCCTACTCTATCCTCATCTTCATCTATCTATCTTATCTATCTATCTCCTATCTATCTATCTATCCTATCTATCTATCATCTATCCTATCCTATCTATACCTATCCTATCCTATCTATTATCCTATCCTATCATCCTATCTATCTATCCTATATATCTATCCTATCTTATCTCCATACCTATCTATCTATCATCTATCTATCCTATCTATCTCTATCCTATCTAATTCTATCCTATTCTACTTCTATCCTATCCTATCTCTATCCTTCTATCTATCTATCCTATCCTATCTATCTATCTATCCTATCCTATCATTATTCTATCCTATCTATCTATCTATTATCCTATCCTATCCTATTCTATTCCTATCTATCCTATCTATCTATCTTCTATTCCTATCTATCCTATTCTATTCTATCTATTCTATCCACTATCTATTCTATCCTATCCTATCTATCTATCTATCCTATCCTATCCTATCTATCTATCCTATCCTATCTATCCTATCTATCTATCTATCCTATCTATCTATCTATCCTATCCTATCCTATCTATCTATTATCCTATCCTATCTATCCTATCCTAATCCATATCTATCCTATCTATCTTCATCCTTTACTTCCTATCTATCCTATCCTATCTATCACCTATCTATTCTATCCTATCCTATCCTACCTATCTATCTATCCTATCTATCCTATCTATCTATTCTATCCTATCCATCTATCTATCATCCTATTCTATCTATCTATCCTACTATCCTATCTATCTATCTTCCTATTCTACTATCTCCTATCCTATCTATCTATCCTATCTATCTCTATCTATCTATCCTATCTATCTACCTATCTATCTATCCTATCTATTCCTATCCTATCTATATCCTACTATCACTATCTATCATCCTATCCTATCTATCATCATCCTATCTCTATCTATCCTACTCTATCCTATCCTATCTCCTACTATCTATTATCCTATCTATTATTCTATCCTTTCCTATCTATCCTATCCTATCTATCTATCTATCTATCCTATCTATTTATCTATCTATCTATCATCTATCCTATCTACTCTATCTATCTATCTATCCTATCTATCCTATCTCTATCTATCTATCTATCATCTATCCTATCATATCTATCCTATCTATCTATCTATCCTATCTATCTATCTATCCCATTCTATCTATCCTACTATCTATCTATCTATCTATTATCCTATCTATCTATCTATCCTATCTATCTATCTATTACCTATTATCTACCTATCTATCTATCCTATTATCATCCTACCTATCTATCCTATCTATCCATCCTATCTTCTACTATCCTATCTCCTACATCCTACCTATCTATCTATCCTCTACTATCTATCCTATCCTATCTATTCATCCTATCTATCTATCCACCATCTATTCATCTATCCTATCTATCTATCCTATCATCTATCTATCATTCTATCACCTATCTATCCTATCCTTTCATCATCTATTCATCTACTATCTATCCTACCTATCTATCCTACCTTTATCTATCCTATTTCTATCCTATCCTATCCTATCTATCCTTTATCTATTCTATCTATCCTATCTATTCTATCCATCCTATCTATCTATCTATCCTTCTATCCTCTTATCTATTCTATCTATCCTTTTCCTATCTATCCTACCTATCATTTATCCTTATCATCCATATTCTACTTCTAACTATCATCTTCTCTTATCTATCCACTTTCTATCTATCTTCCTTTTTCATCTTCATTCTATCTAATCCTTCAATTATCATTACTATTATCATCCTATTATATCTATATACTTTCACTTATTTCTATCTTCACTTATATTTATCATCTATATTTATCCTATCTATCCTAATCTATCTATCTTTATTATCATCTATTTCTATCCATATTAACTATCCTATCTAACTATTTTTCCATCTACTTTTATCCTTCTATCTATTATCTATCCTCTACATATCCTATCTATCTATCTTCTATTATACTCCTTCTATCTATCTACCTATTATTCTATCCTATCTATCCTATCACTTCCTACTATCTATCTATCTTCTTATTTCTATCTATCCTATTTATATTTCCTATCTTCTATCTTTATCTATCTATTACTAATTTCATTATCACCTATCTATTATCCTTCATTTCTATTCCTATCTATCATCCTACCTATCTACTATCATCCTATCCTTCTATCCTATCCTATCTATTCTATCCTATCCTATTCATATCTATCTATCCATCCTATCTTTCTATCCTATCCTATCTATCTATCTCCTATCTATCTATCCTACTCTATATCTCCTATCTTCTATCTACCTACCTATCTATCCTATCCTATCTATCCTACCTATTCTATCCTATCCTATCTTATCCTATCCTATCTATCCTATCTCATTCTACTCCTCCTATCTATTCTATCCTATCTATCTATCCTATCTATCCTATCTATTCCTCTATCTATCTATCTATCCTATCTTCTATCTATCTCTATCCTATCTCTATTCATCCTTCATTCTATCATCCTATCTATCTATCCTATCCTATCTATCCTATCCTATCCATTTATTCTATCCTATCTATTCCTATCCTATCTATCCTATCTATCTATCCTATCTATTCTTCCTATCCTATCTATTCCTATCTATCCTATCTATCCTATCTACTATCTATCCTATCTATTCTATCCTACCTATCTATTCTATCCATCCTATCTATCCTATCCTATCTATCCTATCTATCCTATCCTATCTATTCTACTCCTATCTATCCTTCTATCCTATCCCTATTCTATCCTATCCTATCTATTCTATCATCTATCCTATCTATCTATCCTATCCTTCTATTCTATCCTATCTATCTATTCCTATCTATCCTCCCTATCTATTCTATCCTATCCTATCTATCTATCCTATCCTATCTCTATTATCCTATCTATCCTATTCACTATCCTATCCTATCTATCCACCTATCCCTATCCTATTCTATTATCCTTCCTATCTATTCTATCCTATCCTATCTATCCTATCCTATCTATCTATCTATATCATCTATATCCTATCCTATCTATCTATCCTATCTATTCTATCCTATCCTATTATCTATCCTATCCTCTATCTATCCATTCTACCTATATTCCCATCCTATCCTATCATATATCCTATCTATCTATCCTATCATCCTATCATATCCTATCCTTCCTATTTATCCTATCTATCTATTCCTACTCCTATCTATCCTAGCTATCTATTACCTATCTATCTACCTATCTACCTATCCTATATTCTATCCTATCTATCTATCTATCTATCCTATCTATCCTATCTATTATCTATTCTATCTATCTATCCTATTCTATCTATCTCAATCCTATCCTATCTCTATCCTACTCCTACTATTTCCTAATACCATCCTATCATCTATCCTATCCTATCCTATCTATCTATCATCCTTCTATCTATCCTTCCTATCCTATTTTCCATTTATCTATCCTTCCTATCTATCCTTTTCCTACTATCTATCTTCTATTCATCCCATCTTCCTATCTATCTATCCACCATCTATCTATCCTATCTATCTATCCTACCTATCTATTCTATCTATTTATCCTATCTTCTATCCTTCTATCTATCTACCTTCTATCATCCTACTATCTATCCTATCCTATCTATCTATCCTATCTATCTCTATTTATCTATCCTATCTATTCTATCTACCTATCTATCTATCCTATCTATTCCACCCTATCTATTACATTCTACCACATCTATCCTATCATTATCTATCTACCTATCTATCTACCTATCCTATCTATCTATCCTATCCTATCCTATCTATCTATCCTATCTATTATCTTATCCTATCTATTTTATCCTATCCTATCTATTCTATCCTATCCTATCTATTCTCTATCCTATCTATCTATCATCCTATCTATCTATCTCCTATCTATCTATCCTATCTATCTATTTCCTATCCTATCCTATTATCTATCCTATCCTACTATTCTATTCCATATCATATTCTATCCTATCTATCTATCCTATCCTATCTACTTCTATCTTCATCTATCTATCACATCTCTATCTATCCTATTATCTCTATTATTCTTCTATCCTATCTATTCTATCCTTTCTATCTATCTATCCTTCCTCTTCTATCTATCCTATCTATCTATATCCACCTATCTATTTCCTATTTCTATCTATCCTATCATCTATCTATCCTATCCTATCTATATCTAATCCTACCTATCTATCCTCTACTATTTATCCTTCCTATCTATCTATCTATCCTATCTATATCTTCCTTATTATCCTATCTATTCTATCCTACACTATCTATCTATCCTATCTATTCTATCCTATCTATCTATTCTACCTATCTATCTATCATCCTATCTATTCTATCCTATCTATTCTATCCATCTATTATCCTATCTATCTATCTACTTATCTATCTATCCTATCCATCTATCTATTCTATCTTCTATCTCTATCTACTATCTATCCTAACCTCATCTATCATCCATATCTATCTACCTATCTATCTTATCCTATCTATCCTATCCTATCTATCCTATCCTATCTATTTCTATCTATCTATCCTATCCTATCTATTCTATCTACATCTATCTATCTACCTATCTATCTATCATCTATCTATCCTATCTATCTATCTATTCTATCTATCTACTATCTACTATCTATTATCCTATTTTCTTCTATATTCTATCCTTCTATCTATTCTTATCCTATCATCATCTACCTATCCTATCTATCTATCCATCCTCTTCTACCTATCTATCTATCTATCCTTCTACTATCTATCTATCTATCTATCATTCCTATCTATCATCTACCTACTATTTATCATCCTATCTATTATCCTTCCTATCTATCCTATCTTCCTATCTTTATATCTATCCTATCTATCCTATCCTATTTCTATCTATCATCTATCTATCTTCTTTATCTATTTTCTCTATCTATCTATCTATTATCATCTATCTATTTATCTATCCTATTATCTATCTATCTATCTATTCTATCTATCAATCTATCCTTTTTTTCCATCATCTATTCTATCTATCTATTTATCTATCTATCTATCACCTATCCTATCTATCTATCATCCTATCTTTATCATTTTATTCTATCTATCTATTATCTTCACTACTACTATCCTATCTATCTATCTATTCTATCCTATCCTATCTATTCCTATCCTATTATCCATCTATCTACTATCCTATTCTCTATCTATTATCCATATCCTATCATCCTAACTATCTATCCTATCCTATCTATCTATCTATCTATCTATCCTATCCTATCTATTCTATCCTATCTATCTATCTACATCCTTTCTCTCTATCTATCTATTATCCTATCATATCTATCCTATTATATCTCATTATCATCCTATCTATTTATCTATCCTACTATCTATCCTATATCTATCTATCCTTCTATCTATTCCTATCCTTCCTTATCCTAACTTTCTATCCTACTCCTATCTATTTCTATCTATATCCTATCCTTCTTTCTATCACTATCCTATCTATCTATCTATCCATCTATCTATTCCTATTCCTATTCCTATCTATCTATCCTATCCTATCTCTATCTATCCTCTATCTATCCTATCTATCTATCCTATCCATCTATTTATCCTATCCTTATCTATTCTATCCTATCCTATCTATATCTCCTAATCTATTACTATCCTATCCTATCTATCTATCTATCCTATATCTATCTATCCTATCATATTCTATCCTATCCTATCTACCTATCTATTCTATCCTATCCTATCTATTCTATCCTATCTATCCTATGCTATCTATCCTATCTTATCTATTCTATCCTATCAATTTATCCTTTCCTATCTATTCTCCTATCCTATCTATTCCATCCTATCCTATCTATTCCCCTCCAACCTATCTATTTTTATCCACTATTCTATCCTTTCCTATCTATCTATCCTAAACCTATCTATTCCATCCTACCCACTATTCTATCCTACCTCTATTCTATCCTTTTTCTATCTATTCTATTCTATCCTATCTATCTATGCTTTCCTATCTATTCCATCCTACCCTATCTATTCCATCCTACTCTATCTATCTAGTCTATCCTATCTATTTATCCTTTCCTATCTATTCTATCCCATTCCTATCCTATCTATTTTATCCTTTTTCCCATCTATTCTATCCTATCTATTCTATCCTATCCTATCTAACCTACCCATCCTATCCTATCCTATCTATCCTATCCTATCTATTCTATCCTAACCCTATCTATCACCTATCCTATCATCTATCCTATCCATTATCGACCCACATCCCCACCTATCCCATTATCCTCCCATTTTTCCTACCATCTATTTATCCTTCCTATTATTCGATCCTATCTACCTATCCATCCATTATCCTATCCAAAATTCTATCCTATCCTATTTTCCTATCCATTCTTCCATCCTATCATCCTTTCCTATCATCATGTATCTACCTATCTTTTCTATTTTATATCAATTTATCCTTTCTATTTTCTTTCCCATCCATCTATTCCCCTTTCCCAT